>OZ020507.1:273551856-273846856 GCA_963971375.1 Platycheirus rosarum
TAAATACATATATACACATAAGTTAATTTTTGTATATATTTATCTAATGTTTTAGTTTCACAAAATAAAACATAAAACAATAAAAAAAAAAAGTATAGATAAGTCTTATTATAAAATTATATTTGATTGCTGCTGTGGCTGTTGTAGTTTGTAAGTAATTCATATTTAGCGTAGGTAGTTTTAAGTTTTATTTTAAGACTTAATTTTAAGTAGGTTGTAAGAAAAAAAAAATATTGAAAATTAGTTTTTTTAATTATCTAATTATTCATACGCTGAAAGGCATTAGCTTTAAGAAAATTAATACAGAATAACTTAGAGCGCCCGTCTGGGGCCAGTAAGTTAGATTTAAGATTAAGTTAAATATGCTAGTTTTTTTTTATGAATTTTTGTCTAGCTTTAAGTTTAGTTATAAGAGTGAATTCAATAAAAATTATAAAAAAAAAAAAAAAAAAACTAGTTTTGGTAACAGCTAGGAAAGCAGGAGGAAAGACTAGACCGTGTCTACGCTTACCTTCCCAGCTTAGGGCAATTTAAATCATAATAGGCGCGCTAATCAGGACCGAACGTAGAGCAAATTTGTTTCAATTGTTGCATGATCACAGTCCAGATGTCTTTTTGGCTAGCGAAACCAAGCTAAACCAGAAACACAAACTGACTCATAATAATTACAATATCGTAAGAAGGGACCGGCCCAACTCCACTCCTGGGGGCGGGGTCGCTATCTTTTTACGAAAAGGTATTGATCATAAGGTCATATATAATAGTGAAGTGCGAAGATTCGAGTTGCTAGAAGCTTGCATCATATGCATTCCTCTCCAACATAGGAAGCGAATGTATGTGATTGCAGTGTACGCACAAGAAGCACCTCAACCTGCAAACGTTATTGCAGAGCTCGAAAAACTTTTCGAGTGTCTTAGTTTGCACTCGGAAGAAAATTACTATATTATCGCCGGAGATTTGAATGCCAAACATGAAGATTGGGGAAATCAAATCCAAAATCCAAGGGGATACCATCTTTTTCATTGGATGGGTCGACACCATATTGAGTATAAAATCGACCTTCTTGCTACAGATAGACCATCGTTCCCAAGGAGCGGTGCTTTTCTAGTTCTACTACTGTTAGACTCAAGACTGATAGTAACGGACTCAGTGGACCAACAGACAAGAAACTGTTTACAAACGGTAGAATACGATAGTGACCACTGCGGACTTTCCGCCGTCATACAGCTACCAAATGAGCTTGTGGTGTTGGATGAATTTGTGCCTGCGCGCTCTTACAATTTTAGTAAGGCAAGCTGGCCACGTTTCTCCAACACCCTGACAAGAGAACTCCTCTCTAACGACATTTTGCCTCCAAACGACAGGAATCTATCGAACGTAGAGATCGATGGATACCTGCTTCAGATGGATGGTGTCATAAAACAAATGATGGACAGAACAATCCCACGATACAAAGAACATAACGCAACTGAAATGTACAAGAACGCGACAATAGACGCACTACACAGACAAAAAAGTGGCCTTCTGACAAGATTAAAACTCTTATACAGGCGGTTTACTAATAGAAATGATCTGGAGATTAGGATACTGAAGTCGTCAATGAAAAATGTCAACTCGCTCATTAAACAAAACTATCGATTGTCTATTAACTCGTATTGGGATAACAGAATTCGAGCCGTTAATTCTAGTGACCCGAGTATGTTTCCCGAGATTAATAAAATCTTCAGGAAAAACAATCAAAACGATCTTCCGTGTCTTAAGCTGCAAAGAACGACATACAACGAAAACATACTTCTGACCGCAGGAGTAGATCTGGGGGACGACTTCTTTGTGATCGAAGATCCAGTGGAGAAGGTTGAGACAGTGGGCTCTGCTTTTCAGCAAGTGTATAAGGTGAATGATTCCATTTGCCCGAACCACGACCTGGAGAACAGAGCTCTGCTGAATCACTTTTACCTTCGAAATAGCATCACGCAATGGCGATCTGAGAATCTTGGTTTTACCGGATTCAATGAAGACAATCTGACAAATGCCACCGTCGCCGAGGGAAATGGGCCAAGTTCCCTGCTCATCTCGAAGGTCGAACTACAAATGATCTTCGCATCATTAAAGAAAAAGAAGTCAGCAGGAGTCAATGGTATACCCAATGTTGTACTGCGACATCTCCCTGAGGATGCAATTAACATATACACAACACTGTTCAACAACGCGCTGAATAATGCATATTATCCAGTGAGTTGGAAGACAGCTGTAGTACATCCTCTCCCCAAAAAGGGAAAGGACAATTCCAATCCGGCAAATCTCCGGTCGATAAGTCTTCTTCCGAGTATCAGCAAGGTATTCGAAAAAGTTATCAATAGAGCTCTGTCCAAGTGGGCCGAGGACAAAAATATAATTCCAGACACCCAGTTCGGCTTTAAGGCGGGATATGACACAATTCATGCCGCGTCTAAGTTAGTATCTGCTGTCCAATGGAACAATGCTAAAAATCAATGCACGGGTGCCTGTCTGGTTGATGACTTAGTTGCGTACAGAATAGGTCCAAAAGTTGAAGTCATCAGAATTCTCTTGCAACATGATTTCGATAAAATTCAAAAGTACTGTAATGATTGGAAGCTGAAAATTAATTTCCAGAAATGTGAAACTATCCTGTTTAGAACCCCTTTGTCTGGGGCTTCTAGCGATACGAGAAAGAACTGGCGCAAGCTAGTGATCGCTGAGCCACATGGACATCCAATGGCGAGTAAAGATGTAGTAAAGTACCTTGGCATCTGGTTGGATCAGTATCTATATTTCAATCGACATGTAGAGGCTGCTCTGGCCAGGGCTAGGGGAGCTTTTGCCCTGACAAGACGGTTGTTTTATAGCAGCCGCCTTGATAGCAGGGTGAAAGTGATTTGCTACATGGCCCTTATCAGGCCGATGATTGCCTACGGATGCCCTGTGTGGTTCAACGTTGCACCATCTCTAATGGAAAAAATTCGGGTATTCGAGAGACAGTGCCTTCGCACTTGTCTCGGTCTTTATAGAACACCAGAGTCGGAGTACAAACACTTCCAACGAGGTCCTATACAACGGGGCCAATACAAACAGGATAGATACCTTTAATTAAGCTCATTCGCGGACACATTGCAAGGGCGATAACCTCAACTAATGAACAAATCTTCGGGGCTTACTACCCCCAAGATGAATATTTTGAAAGCACACGTTCGAGTGGTTTTATCCCGCCCGAGGCTTTCCTATACCTTGATAGTCGAGGGCTGGTTCAGGATAGATCGGCTATTCCGTTGATCTACCACGTCGGCCGCAGAACAGTCGATAGGCGGCTCCTCTACGACCGAGACATAGTCGCTGGGAGCGAAGCAGAGCGCCTTCGTTTCAGTAGGGCCGTGCCCGACCGGGATCAGAAGGAAGCCCGTGATCAGGTCCACCAATTCTGGTGGCTTAGTTAAAAACCGATATTTCAGTCCGCAAAGACGAAATATCACCTATGGCCGACTACATATAAACAACGATAAAGTAAACCCAGTTTTTTTATTTAATTTTCTGGGTGAAAAATAAAACCCCTCGCATATAAGATAAACTTAAGTTATTTTTAGGCCGAAAGGCAATTAAAATTAAGTTAGAGATTAATTTAGAGCGCCCGCTTAGGGCCAGTAAGTTAATTAAGTTGATAGTTTTAGCTAGTTTTACGATTTTTGTCTAACCTGTAAGTGTAGTTATAAGCAAATATGAAAATAAAAACCAATTAAAAGTAAAAACTAGTTTTGGTAGTGCGTGCTAATAATATATACTTACATCGATTGCAATGGGTGAAAAAATCCGGTGAGTGTGCAAGCACCTGCTACCAATAAAATATCGGTAGATTTTATTCTGGCCGTCCAAAATCGGTGTGTGTGCAAATAGCCTTCCACTCCTATAAATTCACAAAACATACACAGGAATGGTTGAGAGTATAACCCACTAGGCCTCGGCTCTTTAAAAAGCTGTCACGCCATTATATTTTTTTTATGGTTTTCAGAATTCGCATGACAGTTCATCTCCTTGTCTAATTAATCTTTAACATGCAAAGTGTCAGTGAGGTCTTCACGGAACAATGTTGGTTTTCGAACGTCCTTCTGCACATACGGTCGAGCTCGGCAAAAATGTCAAAACTGGACATTGCTCTATACAGCTAATTTCTGAAAATTTTTCGAAACCGATGGAAAAGTGGTGGGTATCAATTTTATGTTCTTGCTTTTTTTCTTTTTTGATAGATTTGGTGAAATGTGGATATTTGGTTGATGCAGGATTTTCCTGGCCTTAAGCCTTACTGATATGTACTTATCAGGTTGTTGATGAATGATTTTAGACGCTCACTACAGCAGGTCTTGACGTGATTTTGAGAAGACTGAGGCCTTAGTAGATGGTCAGATGAGAATCCGCTCAACGGGCATGCTTTACTGCTAATGATTGGTGCATACATTTAACCCAATCATAACCTATAGCTTTAAGAAGCTCGCCAGATAGACCATGTTTTTTGGTGGATTTATTGGCTTTTAGTTTAAATACATGTAACCAGTTACGCTTCGTTCAAATCGGTTGGGCGAAATTGATGTTCTAATTCAGCCTTAAAACGGAATTCGGTTCGCCATCCCCATTATACAGTCTGCAGAAGTAGTTTTCTCTTTTCTCAGCAACTATTGCCATTCTACTATGATGTTCCCTTTATCAAAATCCCCGGTAGGTCCCTGTTCGCTGGACAACAAAAGAAATGTGTCTCTATAATATTTATTTTATATAAACACACATTCAAACAAATTCCTGTTTGAAATTGCTGTACATGTGTAAGTAACTTCGTTTTCAGGGCATCCTAATCCCAGCAATTTTAAATAATAAAACATGTATTCTACACTCAACGACTTTTTCAAACGATAAACTCAATTTAATATTCCACTTTACATTCTTTATTCAACAAATCAACATTCAATCTCATTCCTTAATAAATATACAAAAAATCCCATTAAAATCTCAGCCTCATGACATAAAACGAAAATTGCTATCAATTTTGAAAAATCAACTCACAATGTCCTGAGCAGAGCTGAAGCAACCCGCAAAAAGATACACAGGAAAGAGGAATACAAATCCCCAAAAATACACCTGTATTCATCGTCATACACATCATTCTTTTAACCCTTCAGGAATCCTTTTCGTTCTATATTCTTATGTAGATAAACCCAAAAAAATATCATTATAGGCCAGTCTAATGCAGTGACCCGACTTCATAAAGGACCTCTCCAGCCGCTACACACGATTGCCATTATGCTGAAGATGATGATGCTACTAATGACGGGGATGCTCGAGGAAGATGAAGTTGATGTTATCATCCCCCGATGATAGCAACATTCAAAACGTGACTTGAATACTAATAGCAACATTGTGTCCTTCAGATGGGCCAGACTGAAGGAAGTTCCTATAGTCTATAATGTAGCTTTCAGGAGCTACTAATTCAATTCATATAGAAGGCCGAAGAATCTTCAAAAGAATTCATAGTTTTCTCCCCCGTTTTGGCTGGAAGCGGGCGGCTTGTCTACATAGAAGAAGGGCGGGCATTCAAATTCATTTCGGCAATTCCTTGATAGAATGTACAAAAGGACCGTGATGATGGGGGTCCTTGTGTGGCCTGGCATCCACAATCGACTGCATTCTGCAGTAATGTTGTTTAACTTAAATTATTATCCCCCAGGCTAGGGAAAAGAATTCTTCTACAGAGGATGCACTGTTCTGTGCAAAAGTCCTTGCCCCCACTCCACAAAGAAAAACTGGAAGCTAACCACCAGCACCACCAGATGAAGAAGAAAAATTCCATGAAAATGCAAATTGCTGCTGTGAAAGCCTTTGAGGCAGGACAACAAATCATTGCTCGGTTGTCCTAGTTAATTCTTTCGGTTCTCTGCAAGCACTGCAGACGAAGCAACTATAACCAACTGGGAAGAGCGTTAATGTAAGCTGCAAGAACTTGAGCCAATTAAATGTATGCAGTCGGAAGCAGAAGAACATTTTCCATCTCCCCCCAAATCCCCATTCTTGGGAAAAGTTTTCTGACTAAAAGTCGATTAGGCGCTTGTTGTGTATTTTGTTTTGTCCTCGAGGCGACACCACACAAAGACGACAACGGACCAACATTAAAAGTTTGGACTTTTTGCGTCCCCAAAATTTGCGTAGCCTTTCATTAGACCTACATACCTATCCCAGAGGGATTGACGGAATCTTAATAATAGAACAAAGAGCTGGGCAACAAAGTAGTAGAGAAATGGCAATAGAAAGTTTTTACTCTAAACTCTTAATCAGCAGTTTCAGAGCTACTACGCTAAGATCTATATCTGGAGTGAAGGCAATTTCAAAAGTTTTCCAATTTTTTTTCCAACACCAACTGGAAAACTTTCTTATGGAACTAACGACACATATTTTGAGTGATGCTGGGGGAGTTTAGGTGGGAATTTCAAAGTGTCTCCGGGAGAATTTTAAGTAATTGGACAGGAATATGGATTAATCTGGTGTTGAATGTTGCGTCTTGGTGTAGACTGTAGAGAGTTAAACAAATGGCGTTTGGGCAATTGATTTTTAATGGAATATGCTTTTAACATTTATATTTTAATTAATTTTGTTTTGTTTGTTTCGATTTGAGACACATTTTGGGAATTTAATTAAATTTGTTTCTTTTGGAAAATTTCTATTTTCTAATAAAATTTTAAACTTTTCGAAACCTTCAATGGATTTACTAGGAAAAGTTATTTTTAAATAAATATTTCAGTCTTTTATCACGATTTCATACGGCATTGACCTGCGAGTTAAGAAAACTCTACCAGGCAAATTAATAAACGTGGAATAGCGAAAGGTTAGGCCTTATTCCGTGCACTAAGTGCAAAATGTTATTAATAAAACAAAATTCCACTAATCGACGTTTACTAATAGCGAGTTTCATTCAAGAAAAGATTTGCTCTGTCTGTCAAAAGATTTTATCTTTTTCAATTTCGAGAGTTTCATTGAAAGAAAAAGAGCAAATCTAGATCAAATCCCAACAAGAAAGATTTGATATCTGATGGGTTGGCAGATTTGATCTAAATGCACACATACATGTAAATAGTCTTTCGGTCAAACGTCAAATGGAAAATATTTTGTTATTTTTGTTGTTTGTTGTGAACTTGTGCCAGCCCGTGCTTAGTCAAAAAATTAACAAACATCCATTAAATATACAAAATAACAAATAAAGGTGTTTTTGAAGTGAGAAAATACCAAATATGGCATTTTGAATATATCAACTGTGCATGCCTGGTATTTTTGTGTGAGATATCAAATACTGTGTATGCTCGTCAGTGAATGACGAATACTAGCATTAAATGATGAAACAAGTTTCATTGAAAAGAGCAAATCTTTATTTTCAGATCAAATCTTTGAAATTTGAATGAAACTCGCTATAAGTTAGTCCACCGAAGAAGGTGGATTAGATAAGGAATAAAAACAAGATGTGTCAAATTTATTCTGAAATGCATTATGAAGTGCGTTCAATAATGTGAGTTTTATTATTGTTTTTTCCATACAATAAAAATCAAAACTTGACAAACTTGGGAAAAATGTCATGTTACTGAACAGACATCTTGCATATTGTAGTAGATTTTCTTAAGGGATTTTTGGTAAACGTCATTTTACTATTTCTCGTACATTTTGTTTTTATTAATGAGAAATTTTAGTCCATAGATTAAGTCTTAATCAATGGTTTAGTTTAGTTATCTAGTGGAATTAAGGTGGAATAAGCGTTTTTTTTATTAATAAGGCTGTACAAGTTTAAAAAATTTGGGAAACTTCACTTCTAATGGTTCAGGTTTAAAAGGTTCATTATGTGGTACAAATTGTGGCACATAACGTCGGCCATCTTGATGAAATCACATGTCATCCCCATACGTAAGTAGTTTCGTTGGCATCAAAATAATGTGGATACTATTGATCTGTATCCCCAAAAATTGTAAAATTGTAATGCCTTATTTTTATCATAAGCATAATCACTTAACCTAAAAGGGATACATACATAAAATAGAAGAATACGAATAGAGAGAGAGAAAATAATAAATAAATTGCACGACGGGATCGTACGTACTTGCACATATGTGCGAACACATTGTAGAATAAAATTTAAGAAAAATTTGTGCAACTTTTTTTTGAAAAATTAAAAAAAATAATTCAAGAATACAAACTTAAGCACAAATATAACGAAAATTTAAAAACAAAATTTAAAAAAAAATTCACTAACCAGCTTTCAAAATATTGATTTTTCAAAAAAAAAAATTTAATTATTAAAAATCCAAAAAAAAGTTTTAAATTTTTCGAAAAAAAATAATGCAAAATTACTTAGGCTACCTATCTTCTTGAATATCAATTTTGATTAAAATCGGAGCACCAGTTTTCGAGAAAGTCGAAGAAAGAAATCCGGTCCTATGGGAGGTACCATTTGTAGCCCACCATATTAAATTTTTCGTTCACCAAAATATAACGCATAACTACAATAGTACACTGATTTTTTTTCAAAAATTCTTGGAGTCGTTTTCGAGAAAAATATGCTTTTACCTAACGGTTATATGACAGGTACCGTTAATATTTGAGCTTAAAAATAGTTGAACAAATTCCTCTGTAGGAGGTCAGAATTACCTTAAGTTCAAAACTTGAAGACGATTGGCCCAACCGTTTAGACTGCAGTCCAAAATACATCAGTACAGACAGACAGACAGACAAAATTTTGCCAGTAACTCAAATATGTGTCTCTATCATCGTTATGTCATGTTTGATTGTTATTTTAAAATGTTTAATCTGGACGAATGCATAACTTGTATTATAGTACCTATAATCGCAAGTCAAAAGTATTGAGGTGCAGTACATGAAAACATAACATGTGATTTTTATTTTAGGGTTTAGACATGACATTACGGTCATAGAGAAGCCTAAAAACGTCATTGGCAAAAAATGTCCGTCTGTCTGTCTGTCTGTCCGGGTGTATATTGAGCTGCAGCCTAAACGAGTTAAGTGGTTGCCTTCAAATTTGGTATGTGTTTGTCTATAGGCATTCCTCAGAGGGGAAATTGAAATTTTATTTTAAGGGCTAAAAATAACGGTACTTGCCATACGACCATTTAGGAAAAGCTTATTGTTCTCGAAAACGGCTCCAACGATTTTGATAAAAAAATTTTGAGAATTTTCATTGTTGGTATTGTATGGACGTGTGGATGGATTACTTACTTACTTACTTAGGTGGCGCTACAGTTCGGGACGAACCTGGGCCTGGATGGATTACTGTCAAATTTTATATTCTGCATATCAACATTTTTAATAACTTTTTTTCTAATTAAAATTAATTTTTTAATTTTTTTTTTTTTTTGAAAAATCAATATTTTTAAAACTAATCAAAAAAAATATTTTAAATTTTATAATCACATAAACTCAACTGCATACCTAAATTAAAAAAAAAATTTCAGAAAACTAAAAACTACAATTTTTGAAATACTTTTTTCATAAATCCTTTGTAATTTTAGACGGGTGTTGGCGTACTTCATTTTTACTAAAAACCGTTAACTATTATGGTTTTGATAGTTTTTAAAAGTTTAAACTGTGTTACTTTCAATGTTATTTGTTTTTGTCAAAGATCTAGCTTCCAATGTAATTAGGCACATACGAGCAAGTTCGTGCGAACCAATCGTACCCATTTTTTTATATTCGTCGCGCATTCAAGGGGTTATTACTACCCTTATCATGAATTAACACAGTGCGAGCGTTTAGGAAAATTGGATAGAGGATGAAAGGAGGTACAGATGCACATTGGTTTTGAATGTTTGTAAATCGTAATGGAAGATACAAATCGAGCCGGGTAAATCGTTCCACATTTGTGTAGTGCGGTTAAAGACTGAGTCTATACTTAACAGTGCGTCTGAGTATTACGGAGAAAACTTTTAAGTGGAGGAATGCAACTGGCTATTTTGCTGGAGCATTGTTTATAAAAAAGCGATAGAACAAGGAGAGACAGAAAACGCTTCGACGATGTGCTAGCAAGTCAAATATTTCTGGTTGATCTTATCAGCTATCATTTTTAATGTACTCTAATATTACAAGGCCTATTCCTCTATAGTTGGCGCAGAGTAGTCAATCTTTGCGGGTCAGTGCCATCTACTAAGATTCCACTTCTTAGGCATACTTCCCTCCAAGCATATTTTGCAGAGATGTTGTATGCACCTGACGAGGCCATCTCAAGCGTGTCTAAAAGTTCCGCTCGTTTTTAGTATGGCATGTGTCTTGCATCATCTCATGTTTGGGGCTCTGCTCGTACGTTTTGGTATAGAACTCGTAGAAATTTTTTTGTATAGGCTCGCATTTCTCCTCTGTAGGTACATAGCGGAAAAATGCTTTAATGAAGGAATTTGCCGTATTGTCGTAATTCTCTTGATACTTACTTACTTAGGTGGCGCTACAGTTCGGGACGAACCTGGGCCTCAACCAACATGCCTCTCCAGCCAACTCGGTCTTTAAATTATAAATTCTCTTGATAACTTTGCGAAAACTAAAGACCCTTCGTCAAAGTCTTCCTCTGAAAGCGAAACCGCATCCAAATAATCGCGAATTGCTATCAAGAAGTTCAATACAATCTTATGGCTCTTTTGGTTTGGTGAACCTACTAAATCAATTTTGAAATTATTACCAATTATTATCTCCATTTTCCGGCATCACGTTTATATCCTTAAAGCAGTTTATTGCAAACAAGGACACGCAATAAAGAAGTGAAATTTAGATTTCAAAATTCCTGATAACAATTTATAAAAATCTTAATTTTATGTTCGACATAAAGTCTGACAAACCTACACAAAACCCTATTCATATTCCAAACGACATTTTTTCTCAACAGATGTCACCTCACACCAACAAATATGCACGAAATAAACAATAAACCACTATACGCCTTCCGGGTGCCGATCCGACATCAAAACTCAAAACAGCCGCCTCAAAAAAAAGAAAAAACAAAACCTCTCAACGAAACCCATAAAATCGAACGGCTCTGCCAGCTTCATCATCGCGCCTAAAACCCTCAAGGCGGAATCAATAAACAACCCCCTAAGAGCTATCGGCACGAAAAAAATAAACCAAAATATATTCCATCTTCGCGTGAACAAATTTCGATTGAAAGTCTAGATCCGTATCGGGAGCGCGTCAAAGCAACGAACGCATGCCAGAACGTAACTATACCATACGGAAGGAGCAAATCCCCCTTAAGGACGCTGGAGAGAGGTACAGCTTTAAGTAAGATGTGAAGCATCTAAAACTCTGAGTGTATAAAATTATATGAACCCTTGTGCCGCTTCAACCTCATAGCCGATAGCGTAAGAACAAATAAATAAATTTAAATGCTTTCTCTCCAACGACTTGCTATATGAGTATGCACTGGAGTGTATATCCTGTTGACATCGCTGTCCTCATTCAAAATTCAATCCACACCGCACAATTCGCCGCACATCGATAGCAAGTTTGTATTGAATTTTATCATCTTCATTCCTGCCGGGCGTAGAGCGTTATATCATCCTCGATACGACTGCCGATGGCAGCGGTCCTGACTCTTGAGATAGCTGATGGATAAAGATCTCTCAGCCTTTCGAATTCACCAAGAAGGTATCTCTCATCCTTGGACAGGTTTGTTCAACGACGCCATTTTTAAGCCCTTGTTTCCGTTTTGCGGTTTTTGCGGAGGAGGAAGAAGAAAGCAACGGCTTTTTGTACTTAGAAATGGATAAGTATTCCTCCATTAACCCAGTTACTCGAATTTCGGTTTATTTTGTTAACAAAGGATGCCAAGGAAAACAAATAAAACATTGACAAAGGCTGGAGGAGTGAAATGGTATTTTTGTTTGGCCTAATCTAACTGTATTCTCTTCCCAGAAATTGACAAGGGAAAAGAAAATGATGCGCGTTCTTCCAGCAAACTGGAACAGATTGCGGTTGATAGAGTTTTGTTTGTTAGTTTTTTTTTTGGTTCAGGTTTTATCTATCCTTAGAGGACTTAAGTGGTTGGAAATCCTTTAATGTCAACTCAAACATTTCTGGGAAGGCAACGAAATGGAAAAAATCGCAGGATAAATGGAAATTCACCTGGAAAAATAAACTGCTCGATACAATTCTCAAAGAAAAGTATTTTATAGAGCGAAGACGAACGATGTTAAGGCATCATAAACCTAGAGACGTGTATTTTGATGGGGTCGGAGGAACAGGTATGATTTCATGGGACTTGAGGTGAATTTAAGTGTAAGGAGTGTAAGCAATCCTTATGTAAGGCATTCAAAAAATTATACGATATGTTCCTCGTTCATGGGAAATTAAAAAAAAGGAAACTGATAAAAAACGTTTGTTGTTTAAAAATCAAAATACAAATGGAACAACAATATTGTGACAAAAGAATATGGTGGATAGGATATCCAGTCATTATCATTGATCATTCATTATTGATCATAAACAAATAATTGCATTTAATAACTCAAGTAATTCACTTAATGATTTCCGAAATCAAATCACATCACTGGTATTCATGTAACGAGATAAATTCATACCCCGCAGAAAATCCTATCCTTCCGCAAGCATTTGCATGAAAGCCCCTTAGAAACAAATTGCGTAAATATTGAAACAGTCATTTAACGTCAGAGTTGAGATTGAAGTACAATTACTAACAAAAGTGTACGTACACTAGTTGATCTTATTATTTAGTTATTGGTTTTTATTAAAAGAATATAAAATTCAAAGAAAAGAATTATTTTTTGCTTTATTATAGCTGAAAATATGAATATAAAAAAAACAAACTTCTTAAGAAAATAGAAAAAACTAGTCAGCCTCTATAAATGCAATAAAAACCGATTACAAAAGTAAACGTACACAAGAATGATGTATGTAGAATTTTGTTAAAAAGTGTATCTTTATCACCTCAACTGTCACAAAAGACAAAGACAACAAAAAAAGACAATATTCAGTTTTACGAAGTTCATTTTTTCACTTTATCCTGCAAAACCATGGGATAAATTTATAAAGTTGACATAAATAAATTCCCATACAAATGTTGACAGTTCATTTACGAGAAGATAAATTCACGAGGTTTTTATGCTTTATCAAAGTTTTACGCGATTGCATGAATACCCCTATCGTAAAAGTTGATCGCATTATATAACTTGAACGCGACCACTTACTTATCACGCAGCCTTTTTATTTATCGAACATTCCCATTTTCTGAACGCTATCATTGTATATCAGTGTATATACAAAGTATTCATTCGAAAATTCGAATTTTACATTAAAATATGTTTAAAGCTAAATTAATGTAATTAAAACGTTATTCTTAATAAATGTTTAGATTTTAGGAAAATGAATAGTTATAAAATAATGGTCAATTGTACTATAAGATCATAGAAGAAACAGATGTAATTGACAGCTAGTCCGACACATGATACACAGAAAAACAAGGTATGCTCACTTCGGCTGATAAGATTTTTGTTCTTAGAGAATGTAAATAAATGTGTTAATTTGCCGATTTTGTTATAGTTTTTTATGTTTATTGTTCTTATAATCATAAAAAAAATCATTTAAACCTTCAGTTTTAAAAAATAATCTTCACTTAATAAATAAAATAATAATAAAAGAAGAATGTGACGTCATAAAATATCAAGATGGCGATTTGTATGCGTCTAGTGCGCATACATTGTATTTCTGTGTATCATGGTCTGACAATCGCAAAATGAAATGTCAGTTTGGTTTGGTAGAGCAGACAACTTGGTTGAATTTATATCGTTTTTTGTTTTGGTCGTCCAGAACAGTCCAGAAGCATTCCGAATTCTTCTGAAATTGTTCGATTGGCATTCAATGACAGTTCTTGTTCTGAACATTGTATATAAACTGCTATAGTACTATTATGAGACGAGAAAAAATCTTTTTCTCTAGAACCGCTTGGAGTGCTAGTGTAGGCATATTTTATTTGAGAAAAGAGAGAAATAAGAGCATTTTTATAAGCGTTATGCTCTGTGCTTACATTACTGCTGAATCAACTTGCCTGATGAACATGCATTTTGTTGGAAAAATGTGTGGTTTACCTACATTCTTTATGAATTTTAAGAGGAAATCTCTTTGAATTATACAATTTCGTTGACTTATAAGCAATTTAAAAAAAAGATGCTTAAGAAGGTGAGATGAATAAACTTGATGTTGATGATGTTGCTTACATTTTTTTGGTATATGCAATACATTTGTATATACATTGTTTTGTATATGATTAATGTCATTGATCAGACTTTTGAAGTGATTTGTATATAGACTTTTGTTAGGATTCATACACGATCCAACATCGTTGCTTACATTTTTTTTATATGCAATACATGTACAATATGTACATATGTCATTGACCAGCCTTTTGAAGTGGTTTTTTTTTTAAGATATTCAATTTGGGTTTATTTGCTACCTATAAATTGAACGTTGTCGTTTTCAAAAAATGTACTCATACATTCTTAGAAATTTAACACAAACTTAATTCTTGCTGGATTTATTGAATGGATTTTGGTATGAATTTTGCTTTCAATGCAGATAGGTACACAAATTTAGTGAAAACTATGCATGGAGATACATTCATATTTTTTTGTTTGGAAATTGATATAGACTGCAGGTAGTAATGATTTTTGTTTTTTTGAGGCTTTGTATGAAATAACTGACCTACCATTTGCTCGCGGGTAGGAAATTCATAGTTAATGCAAATCTTATTTTTATATCGCGGTGGGTTTTTGGCTGTAGAAAATTAAAAAGTGGGCCGATTTTCGTGATTCTTTTTTTAAAATGTTCGTCTGCGGCGGGTTTTCGTTAAAAAAATGTTTAAACTATTCCAGATGTCGGATTTCAATTATGACAGATTTCAGATGGTTTTTTACTTGCGATTATAGGTACCTACTATAAAAAAAAATTGAGATAATAATCAAACATGATATTACGATGATAGAGAAGTCGAAAAAAGTTGGTTCGAAAAATGTCTGGCTGTTCGGTGCTCTACAGCCTAAACGGATGGGCCGATTTAGTTCAAACTTGGTATTTAGTATTTATTAGGTAGTATCTCGGGGGGTATTTCTCATTTTTGCTCTAGGTCAAAAATGAACTTTATTTGCCGTTTAACAAAAAGTTAGATTTTATCGAAAATGGTTCCAACGATTTTGATCAAACTTTCAGGATGCTATTTTTTTACAACAATACATCTTTCAGTTTGAATGAATTTTTCGAAATTTGTTCTATAACGGTACCTCTCATAGAACCGGTTTTTTCAAATGCCGTTTTATCGTTAACCAATATCCTGATTTCAATAAAATTTTGCACACAGGAAGTCATTTATAATTCAATTAACATTGCATTTCAAAATGTTCGAAAACTTTTTTTTCAATTTTCTAAAAAAAAATTGGTTTTCGAAATATTTTGAAAACGGGTTGATTAATTTTTTTTCAAATAAGTATCCCAGATGAAAACTGTAGATTTCCTTATAATGACATACTTAAAAAAAATGTAATTATTCGAATTTAATGAAGTGATTATTAAAAATAATTACCAAAAAACCGCCAAAACTCACAAAACAATTTTTACAGCCTTCGTGTCCGAAATCAGATACAAAGTGCTTTACCTATACCAAGTTATTGGATTATTCATACATACACATACTTACTTTATCATCTGCTACTGTATTTTCTTATTAGCTATTACCATTGCATATAAACTGAACAACAGTCCACATGTCACCAGGATAGTACTATAGCAATTCATATACAATGCTTATTAGCAGTGTATTTCTTATAAGCAAGGCAGTTTATATACAATGCATACAATCGATACAATGATGATCAGCTGGAAAATATCGTTTGAACATGCATACATAGAACTAACCAAACCTACTTCCGTGTAGTAATGTATATGCAATGTATACAATGCACAGCACAGCAACCGCAACCTACGCAAAAAAAAAAACAAAAACAAACATCGTTCATCTGCCCAAAGAATATAGGGCAGAACATTGTATATAATAATGTACGAAAACAACTCCAACATCAGATATATGTATTCATGTCAACATTGTATATGAACTGCATATCAACAAATTTTTTCTTAACCTACCCCTCATAAATTACTTATGAATAAAGTACAATTCAGCGAGTTTCTCTGAGAATTCTCTTTGTAAATGAACCGCCATTGTATATGAACTCTTTGTTCGCCTCTTAAATTTACCGAGTAATCTTTTTCCCTAGAGCCGCTTGGAACGCCACCGTCCACCGGTCGTCATGATAGTACTATAGCAGTCTATATACAATGGATCTGAAAAGAACAGAAAATCGATTCTGTTTTCGTAGTCATCAACTACGCATTAGGCACACATAGACACAATTTAAAATTCAAAATCGTGTAAAGACAGTTTTTTATTTAATGTATGAAATTGTGATTGTTGATTTGAAGGAAATAATAACAAAATAAACACAAAATCTAAGAAAGAAAGGAAATGAAGTGAAAGAGAATATAATTGAAATAGAAATATAATATAATTTCTCCTTTTTTATTGCAAATGAAATGCAATCCTGCAAATTTGTATCCGTCATGTTTACAAGTATGTAAATGAAATTCAAAAAAAATTTATTTGAATCGCATTTGACGTTTTACAACTACAATGAAACCCAAACTTCAGAATTGAAACTGCTTTCGCAATTTGTTCGTTTGGCATTCCGGATTGAGGTGATTCTGTTACTGATTCCGGATTACCAAAAAAAAAAACACTATAAGATCATAGAATTACATCTGTAATTGACAGCTAGTCTGACAATCGCAAAATGAAAAGTCAGTTTGGTTTGGTAGAGCAGACAACTTGGTTGAATTAAGTTAAGTATTTATTTATTATAAGAACTGAATAGAGATATTAGTTAATTCTTAACAATTGGTATCTTTACCAAAATTCATAAAACTAACTGATCCAATGCCAAATAATATTGAAAACGACGCGATTTTTACTGTTATCCATGAGCTTGGAAATCGCCCAGAAGATTTACATAACACTCAACTAGACGAGTGGGTCCTTGTGTGTTTGCTCATAGTGTAGTTGCATCCGGATATCACCCCCAAAAAAACCTAAAAAGCCTTTCTTCTTCACGGACAGATTACGTTTCGTTTTTGCGTTGACCATCTTCGTCTAAATCTATTCAGGCGTTTTTCTTTATTCACTCAGAAAAGGTATCTGAACAGAGTCTGAGCATTCTGAGCATACTCTGTTAATTCTCTGAACCGAGCGGGATCTGAGCGCTCAGATATAATTTTGAAATACGTTCTAGTTCTTGGCTGTCACAAATCGACACTTCTCATATGGCTTGTTCACAGGCGGCAATATTATGCATATAATACTATTGTCTCTTTCGTTTTGGCATCTGATATAGAGTGAAATAGCCTACAACCCTAAAGTGACGTTAATTTCGTTCAGTATGCTCAGTCAATTTATTCTGAGCGCATATAGCCTTCTCAGAGCACGCTCTGATCATTCTGTGAACGAAAAAAGAAATACTATTTTAAAGATCTGAACGCTCTGATCGAAAAATGAAACACAACTTCCTTTTTGACAACTCAGACTCTGCTCTGAACGAAAAAAAGAAAAAAACGCCTAAGTTGGGACTTACACGGCGCATCAAATTAATGCGCAACTCTTGCTTATTTCCTTTTGAACTTGTATTCGGTAATGCACGCGCACTTACACGGAAGCATGTTCGAGTTGCGTGTTTTTTCAGTTGCGCATTATTTTGACAGCTATCTTTTATTTTACTTTCTGTTTCAGTGATCATTATTTAAAAAAAAAAATAATTTAAATGAAATAAATTAATAAAAACTTAATGAATGAATGAATAAATGAAAAACAAATTAAAAGAAACTAATTCCATACACCATTTAAATTCTGCGGCCATCATACATACGTTGTTATCTTCTTGTATTGTGTTGTTTGAGCAACATCCAAAACAAAAATGAAGCAAAATAAGAAGAACAAAGTATACAGACAAAGAAAAACGTCAAAAAAGTTGCAGGAACAGTTCTACCCGTGCATGTCCGTGTTACTCTATTTCTATTTCATTATCTTTCGCACTCAAAGGATCGAAAGGATCGAAATGGTTTTTAACCTCCTTAGACCTCAAATCATGGTACTGACTGACAAGTAAAGTTGGATGAGCCCTCGAAAGAAAAACCAGCTTTTAGCACAGAGAACGGCCTTTGGGAATTTAATTTTATGCCGTTTGGGCTATGCAATGCACATGCGACAGTAATTTGTATAATTTGGTGGTTGAAGGCAGAACATTTGATGAAATTCTCCAGAACCTAGAAATAGTTTGCCAACGACTAATAAAATCCTGGTTTGCAAAGTTGCCCCACAAAAATGGAATGGAATTTTTCGAGACCCATCCAAGGCAGAAGCTGTGTCAACTCCAAGTTGTAAAACTGAGGTGCAGACATTTTTCGGGATTTGCTCTTACTACAGGTGGTATGTACGAGCACTCTCAGAGATTCGAACGCCCCTTACGAGGTTAATTAAACATCGGATCTTCGACTGCGATCAGGCTTCCCACAAAATAAAACCAAGTTTGAATAGCGCTCCAGCATTAAATTTGACTGAAGAATGCGATAAATTATTACAGATGCTAGTAAATTTGTGTGCGGAGCTGTATTTTAAAAAAATCATTGATAGGATGGAACAACCCATACATTTTCCAAACCAGGGATAAACTATTGCATAATAAGGAAAGAGCTTCTTTTGCTGTAATGCTGTTTGAACGTTACATTACCTAAAACTGCGAATTATTCATTTCTACAGTGGTTAATGAATTTTACCATTTCAACGAACTGCTCGATGGCTGGAGCAGTTAGCAGAATACAACTTCATTGTTATCCATTAACCAGGAAAGAACCACGGAAACGTTGATACTTTGTCAAGAAACAAACTATCAATCATTTATCAATCTGTCGCCGTTCCAAAGCTCCAGCAGATTCTTCCAACTGCCCTTGATAGCCCTTTTTTAATAGTTTAAACCCTAAAAAAAACTTCGGAGATCATTGTTTTGGACTGGATTTTCAGAAGATGTGAGGGCAAGAAAAAGACAAAGTCCTCAACGAGGTGACCCCATAACAAACAATGGTACAACGTTGCCGTTCCGTTCAACGCATTGCAGTGAATATCTTAGGACAACTTGCTAGGGCTGATGTCGTAAACAAGTTATAATGTGTTGCATGGAACATTTGCACAATTTCATCAATGTTTCGCGATTCAAGACCAAACTATGTAGTTAAACAGTAGTGGACCGCCTTATAAATGACGTCTGTTCCCGTAATGGTTTGCCGATGCAAACCCATATTACCAAGGCCGAAATTTTAAGTCCGAAATCTTTACCAAGACCATGGAGGGCTTTGCCTATTTGAGCCGCCCTTGTAGTGCAATTCAATTTGTCTAGCTTCCAGCACAAAATAGAATGTTGCAGCATCTGTGCGTTGTACATTTTTTCCCACAACATAATGCATCTTCTTGAATTTATGTGGAGAAGTCGCTGCAAAGTAATTAAATATCATAGCACCAAAAAACACATTTTTTTCAAAACAGAAGTAGAAAGAACAACCTCCTTTCCAAAGAAGCAAGGTTAAGAGAAAAAAGACATTCTGCACTGTAAGCCACCACCAAACCAAATTATTTGTATAGCCATCAGGCTAAGGCCAAAATAATAAATTGCCAGGCTAGTATAGCAGCATAAATTTCATATTTTTCATGACTTCCACATCCTGGCAGAGCCACTGCAAAACATAAATAATCCAGATAAGTCATTCTCGAGTCTGCTGAACATATCCTCTTGCCATGCCAATGCCATCAGCTACACACATACTCCCGAAGTCATCTTCTCCGGACTTAATTTAATTTTCCAAAGGAAGCTTTAAGCGGATTTCGGATTAATAATAAGCGTTGGAACTAGATTTTGAGGATATTCATTATAAATATAATATATATGTAGTTATAGTTCCAGTCCCATTTTAACCTATTATAATGTAGTTCGGTCTCTCCTTAGTCCTTATACATTCCGACTTTCTCAACTGTTTATTATGTAGGTTTCGTCACATGTGACCTTCTATACCTTAATTCATATAAACGAAATCATTAAAACTAAATATGTCTTGGATCCTTGATGAAACCCTTTTCCATTGGGGTGGGAATTCCTTTTGAATAACTCAACTTGTCCCCCAGTGTTTGAAGAAACTATAATGAAACTTCTAAACCGGAAATGGGAAATTCAATTAAAGGACACTTTTGGCTCTTATTTCTTCAAGGCAAAGTGCCGCTTCAATGCTTGGCCAACAAATTTATGTGAGACATTTAGGGCGAAGGCAGATGGTTTGGGAGAGACAGAGAGAGAGACAATAAAATTAAGCTGCGGAAAATTGCTGAATTTTCTGCAAATTGGTCCGGATGACAGAGATCAGTCCCCAATAGGAAAAGAACACAGTTGGACAGTATAATATTGGATTGAATGGAGGATGTGATGTGAATGGAATACAAAATGAACTTTGTGTGTGTTTTTTTCGACTACGACTGGGCATAGCTTTTGGATATTTTCCTGGAGTATTGAACTAAGCCTGATGTTAATTTAGAAGTCTTTTGGCATAAATCTCAGAGAAATGTTTTTGAGTTCTTTGAGCATTTGGCGATGAATTGGAATTATAAAAATAAAAATACCAAATGGGTGTTATTTGAAATAGTATATTGGTCCACCTGTGCACTGATAAAGATGGGGGGAAGGAGAATATTGCTGAAGCGCCTCCCCGCTTGTCATAAAGGCGAGCTCTATATCCAACGACACCTGCTTTAGATGGTATATCTTTGGACACTCTAAAACCGGAAGGCCAGCCGACGCGACCGCGACGTTAATCAGGTGAACCACACAGGTGGAGCTTTAGGTAAGTAACGTAAAAAAGAAGAATATCGATCAAATAATCAAATTTTGCCATTTCATTTAGTTTCATATAATTTCATTTCATTTCTTTTCATTTTATTTCATTTCATTTCATTTCATTTCATTTCATTTCATTTCATTTCATTTCATTTCATTTCATTTCATTTCATTTCATTTCATTTCATTTCATTTCATTTCATTTCATTTAATATCATTTAATTTCATTTCATTTCATTTCATTTCATTTCATTTCATTTCATTTCATTTCATTTCTTTTCATTTTATTTCATTTCATTTCATTTCATTTCATTTCATTTCATTTCATTTCATTTCATTTCATTTCATTTCATTTCATTTCATTTCATTTCATTTCATTTCATTTCATTTCATTTCATTTCATTTCATTTCATTTCATTTCATTTCATTTCATTTCATTTCATTTCATTTCATTTAATTTCATTTCATTTCATTTCATTTCATTTCATTTCATTTCATTTCATTTCATTTCATTTCATTTCATTTCATTTCATTTCATTTCATTTTATTTCATTTCATTTCATTTTATTTCATTTCATTTCATTTCATTTAGCCAACGGTATTCCTCTTAAACTTCTTTGAAATAGCCTACTTTGTATACATACAACAAAAATACCTCTACGACTCCATTACCATTATTTCGGAGGCACATTTGCAAAACAACAAAACCCAAGGTCATCACTGTTCGACAATGAGCCCCTTCCTCTAGTTATATGTCATTGTCTTGTACAACCGTGTTGCCATTATTCAATTGGCTCTAAGGTCATCTAACTGTCTGTTCATGTTGAGCCAAGTGCGTATATGAATTAATATGAACAAAATTCCTATTTCTATGGCCCATACTCGATGGCAGTTTACCCATCTTGAATACTAATGCTCCTCATCGTGGACAACTAAGTGTGCCTCATATGACATGGACGTGAAGCAACCTCCCGTGCCAATGGCGTTGAAGAAGTTCCAAGCCCGCCATACTCGTCAATCAGACCATTAAGTTTCATATAAAAGAGTCTTGTCTTTGGTGAACTGACATCAGTTGGAGTAATTACATAGTTCAATCAACAATACCCAAAACAAAATCCAAAACATTCAAGATGTTCAGATATGTGGGTGGAAATTGTACTAGATTTATCCACCAGAAAGATTAGTAACAATATTATTTTTCTTAACAGACCATCGTTGTATTCGTTCTGATTGCCTGCGCTGCTGCCAAGCCAGGAGTTGTGGCTCCTCTGGCATACTCATCACCATTGATTGCTGGACCAGGAGTTGTCACTGCTACTAGTAGCCAAGTTGTGGCAAGACAATTCAATGGTGTCGCTACTGCTCCATTAGTTGCAGCCGCTCCAGTTGTGGCTCCGTTTGCTGCTGCTCCCATTGCAGCACCACTCGCGGCTAGATACCTCGCCACCGCGCCATATGCCACCGCTCCTTTGGCTGCTGGACCAATTGCTGCACCACTGGCTGCTGCTCCATTGGCCGCTAGATATGTAGCTTCTCCATATGCCGCCGCTTCTCCATTTGCTGCTCCACTGATCGCCGGTGCTTCACCATACGCTTATGCTGCATACTCATCTCCATTGGCTGCCCGATATGTTGCATCTCCATATGCTGCACCTTTGAATTATGCTGCTGCTCCAGCTCCTCTTGCTTATCCCGCTAGTCTGCGATATGCCGCTGCAGCTGCACCAATTGCTTTTTAACAAAATTGTGGACCCGAGAGACTGTGATAGCTAAAGTGTGGTTGTTTATTGTTAATCCTTAAAATTTTAGCCAATAAAACAAATAGTTTTGTTCATAAATTTTTCAATTTTATTTGCATATTTGATTTGAAAGGATTAAAGTGTTTCCTATCAATTCTAGGATTTTCTCAAAAAAAATCATGGTCTGCTTCAATTGTATTCCAACCGAACTATATCCCGCCGTCAGTTCTGGAGCTGAAATTGACATTGAACCCAAACACCGCTCCAACCTCCCCAAAAACGTACCATCAACAGGACCATCTTCAAAAATCCAAACCAAATTCCGACACTAAGGCTCTGGTCAATGAAAAACATCGTTTGCAGAACTGCCAACTCAAGAGCATGCCATTCCTTCCTCTGACAATATTACTATTTTCTCATATCAAAAATGGAGTGTCATGCGCACTTCCGGTCTGTCATCTGTAATGGAAATCAAAATTCATTTTACCAAACTCACACTCCCACACCATTTGCAATGAATTCGCTTGTATTCCATGCACTGGAACGGTTTAGTGGCATAGTACTCATGTGCATTTCACGTGGTATCGCTTGTCGTGTCCAAAAATTCCCTCACTGTTCTTCGTCGTCGTCAATGGTGCGATTTAATGTCCTTCCTCAATCCCACTGTTTGGGGCTTTTGGATCGATAACACCACCAACACATGTCATACAGACAGGGGTGGCGGCAGGATGACGGAAAAGCAGACACTCAGATGCGAACAATGTACACACATTCCCACCCTCTGAAGGAGAATAGAAGCTTCAGAAGAATAGTGAGTGCCGGCTGTGCGATGAATTGAATTATCGGACATCAGGGTTCACGAATTGGGTGCGGACTTCAGAGGACATGGCATGGTACCAGGCGACCAAAAATGATCAATGGACACGCGTCTCGTTCGTGCAATTCTGATGCTGACCACCACCAACATGGCTTTTCATTTTCGTAGTACTACACAATTGACATGTGCGCTTTTTGTGTAGTACTCGAAGGGGACTGCAAAACTGGATCTGGATGGCCAAAAGGGTGGATAGACATTAAACAATGCCACACAGTGTGGCAGAAGGTGCGTCTTCGTTATCTGACACATTGGACAATGGAGGAAATGCATTCAAACTAATACCACCATTCGAACCCAAAGTTCGATGTGCTATTTAGTCGAACGAATTCGTTTCCACGTGTTGCACATCCTGTGAACTATAATAGCAGGGGAATCATCCGAAATCGATACAATATACTATCTATCTAAGCTACTGAATTCTTCCGTTGGGGCGTTACGGCGCGACATGAATTCCTAATGCTAATGATTTGGATTTCCATTTGGAAGACAAACACGCTGTGTGTATATGTGGCGCAGGCATGAGGAAGCCTGGGTGGGTGGATTGTCGTTTTGCGTGCCAGACCGTAAATTAACAATTAAAAAATTAGTGACGAAAATTTGATTAATCCGCAAATTGAATAAATGGAGCTAAAGCTACGATAACGATAGAAAAAGGACAACTGGGTGGATGTTAGGGGTGGGAAGGGCTGGAGGAGCGGTGTTTAGAAATGAGATTATCCTGGGTTATTGTATTTTGGAATGCGTTTTGCAAGAACCTTTAGATTTCCTGTTAGATGATGGTTCTTATGAAATTTTTGAAACAGTGGTTTTGCAATATGTTTGGAGAGGTATTAAGGAATGTTTACTATCAATACACGACAAAGCCTATTAAGTATGCCTTTGTGACAAGAGATAGATAAAATCCTTGGATTTTCTAGCTCCATATTCGATCACCATTTGTCACTCTCGCTGTGATGCGAAGCATTTGTATTCTTGTATATTGCCTAATATT
This sequence comes from Platycheirus rosarum, assembly GCA_963971375.1. Taxonomy (NCBI): domain Eukaryota; kingdom Metazoa; phylum Arthropoda; class Insecta; order Diptera; family Syrphidae; genus Platycheirus; species Platycheirus rosarum. Next base: position 273,576,481 of record OZ020507.1, read on the forward strand.
TTAAATCGTAAACGCAGAACGAGCAACTGACGTGTAGACCCTCCCTTCCAGTTAAGAGAGCAAATTTTAATTACTTACGATACTTGAAATGGTCATAACAATATTATTCGCAATTTATCATGTGCATTCAAGATATTATGATGTGGTGACAAAATGTGACGATTTTCTGGAGATGCATTGTTTTTCCACCTTAAGAAATACAAGAATCACTGAATTCCCCCACTTAACGAAACGACTGATAACAAGGGGACACAGTTGATTTGTATGCGTTGAAGTGTGAACATCGAAAGCGATAATAAAAAGTGGTTGAATTGAGATAAAGTAAAAAGTGTTAAAGAATTAAGAGAAATGTAAATTGTAAATAAGTGGTTAATTCAAATTATTGTAAATTGAACTTAAAGAAGAACTTCAAAGAACCCTAGCCTTGGGCAAAAATATTTAAATATTTGAAAAAATGGGCAGCATAAGAATTAAGTCTTTTTCGCACTAATGTTGTGTTTCTTTTCCAGCAGATCATCAAGTGCTCTTTGCATCTTTGTCAGAATGACTTTTGATGATTCCATCATCAACAAAGAATGATTACCTGGCCTTCAGGTCCATCATCTTAGCAGAAATAATAAGTAAAGAACTCACAACGCTTCCCTAGTGCACACCAACTTTGATAGATATTCTTCGATGAACTCTGCAGTGGTTATTTAAAATACCCAAAACAATATGAAAATCAGTTGAAGAGTTCCGATATTTTGTTCATTCTGATACTCATACTTTGGATTCTACATCTGTTTTTGATATATCCGGGACAAACCCGGACATTTAATCGAATTTCGTTTTAATGATGTTTGACATCATCTGTCGCTGATAAGATTGGAAATGAGAATCGTTAGACCTTTAGACCTGATAACTGCCATCTTTTTCATCAGAACTTTCTGGGTTCTGTCTGCCTGCTAGAATCGCTTTTCTCTTTCTAGAGTTACTAACCACAGAACTTGGTTTCTTTGAATGTGAAGTGTTTGATTCCTGAATTGTTATAACGGGTGATTTTTTTGAGGTTAGAATTTTCATGCATTAGTATTTGACAGATCACGCGGGATTTCAGACATGGTGTCAAAGAGAAAGATGCTCAGTATGCTTTGACATTTCATCATGAATAGACTTACTAACGAGCAACGCTTTCAAATCATTGAATTTTATTACCAGCATACTAGAATTGAGGAATTTGCACAAGAAAAAATTCATCCAACACCACAAACTGGTTCAAATGCCACAGTGTTTACTCTCATGTATGTATATTGAATATCTAGTACTTAACACAATTTAACACCAATTTCATAGTATTCTGTCGAAAACTAAAAAAAACATTTCTTCAATCAATATATTTTTTAAAACATCATTCAAATCTGATTTTTTTTTTCAAAAACGAATTCGATATTAAAAATTTCAAAGAGTGAATCTTTACACTAAGAAAGCTTTTGTTTTTTTCTCAAATAAATTTCATCATAAAAAATAAAATTAAAAAAACAAATCAGACCAAAAAAATGGCGAAGCGATTATTTCCAAGTTTTTGTAGACAATTCTGGAGAAAAACAAAAAAAGGATTGTGGTAGACGACAACGACAGCATCAAAAACAAGTGAACATACAAAAATTACAATTGGTGTTCAACTTCAAGGACTGTTTTGTATGTTGTTTATCAGCGCAGTATGCTTAGCACAGAAGCGGAAGGTGTTATTTATTTCTGATAATAATAAATAAAGTTTTATAATTAACATCTTTTTATACGAACAAAGAAGACAAACGAAAAAAGAAACTGGTCTAACAATTGCTAAGGGAAATAGAGGAAGAGACCATCTGATATTAAAATAAAAGGCACGACTGGGTCGCACGTACTTGCTCTTATGTGCTAATCCTTTTTAAGTGCAGGCGTCTTTTTGACAAAGATTTTATTTTAATATTTTTTGTATGACGTGCAACTTCCTTAGAATCGTTTTGGGGTGAAGCTCGAACGAACATGCGTCACGATAGAGGGATAAACACATAAATATATAGGATTGTTAGCTTTTGCAGTTTTTTAGTGTAGTATTATATTTCCACTTGCTGCTTACTGTTTATAATATAATATGCTAATAGAAAGATATAAACTTTTTTCAGTTAAATTTTCATTTTGGTATGGAAAAATTTGAACAACTGGCATAAAGATTCGTCGGAATCAGCAGTATGGCAATAATGCTAGGTAAAGGGACCTTTATACGTCCCAATATGGGACCAATGGAATTTATAAAGGATTTAGGTACCTATAATAAGGTTGGAAGGAAGGTAGGTACTAAAATTAAGATACGTGTTCCAACTACTGTTAAGCCAGTAGGTATAGAGACAATATTAAAAGTAAACTTTTGTTTTCTCGATTGAAATTTTTGCATTCAGTAGTAATCGAATAGTTTTTTTTATTTGTTAGTTGTTTTTGTGTGTTTATCAAAGGCTTCCTTATTTATTCTGTGCTTTTATGATGATGAAAAATACTTTAAAATACGTAAGTATGTATGTAATGTAGGTTGTCACTTTCTTTTATTTGACTAATGGCTTGGCTAGGGCTTAGCCGAGCAATATGAAATAAAATGTTGGGGAAAAAAATTTATGAATTCAAAAAAACACTACTCATAACGTTTTTTGGAAAAAATGTTGTAAGCCATCTTATTTCTTTTGCTGTTTTCTATTTTATGAATTTTTCATTTCAAAATCGTTCGACCAGTTTTTTCAAAAAAATGTTTTTTTTGAAAAACTTTTCGAAAACATATTTTAAATTTTTTTTTAGTATGTCAATTTTAAGAAATCTATAGTTTATACTAGGAGAAAAATTTAAAAAAAAATCTATAGATCCGTTTTCAAAATATTCAAAAAACAAAATATTTTTTTTAAAAAAATTATTAAAATTTAAAAAAAAATGTTTTTGAAAATTTTGATAAGCAATATATTATAAATCATAAAACACTACATATTTTGAAAATTTCATCAAAATCCGTCAATTAGTTAACGAGAAAGTCTGATTTTAAAAAACCGGTCATATGGGAGGTACCGTTATAAAACTTTTTCTGAAAAATCCATTAAAATTAAAAGATAGATTTTGCACAGAAAACATCATTCTGAAAGTTTAATCAAAATCGTAGGAGCCGTTTTCGAGAAAAATAAGTTTTTTAATAAAAGTTATATGGCAGGTACCGTTAGTTTTGGAGCTAGAATGCCAATTCCAAAAACTGTCGGGTAGAGCACTCTAAAAATACTATATACTAAGTTTGAATCAAATCGGCCCAACCGTTCAGGCTGTAGATATCGATACGGACAGACAGACAGACAGACAGACAGACAGACAGACGGACGGAATTTCCGGACCCACTTTTTTTGACTTCTCTATCATCGTAATATCATGTTTGATTGTTAGAATTTTTTTTTTTTTTACGAATGCATAACTTGCCTTATAGTCCCTATAATCGCAAGTAAAAAGACAAGAAGGAGAGGAACAGGAAGCAAAAAAAAGAAGAAAGCCTGGAAGCAATTTAAGTTTTGGTAAGTTTAAATTCTTTTACAAATAAAAATTTGGTTAAATTTAATTTTTTTTTGTTATTGCAGATTAGCAACTTATTGTGGATCAAGTGCTGCGTTGGCGGCTTGGAGTTTCTACACGCAGAAAGCAATACATACATACTTGAGCGCAGAGGCCCATCAAGATCAAGCATTTTTTATTTATTATTTTTGTCTATTTTTTTAAAGATCTTTACATTTTTTGTAGAGTTATTTTCTTAATTACATATGTATTTTTGTTTAGGTAATTTGATACTAAACCGTGATCGTGATGAAAGAAAGAAAGAAAATCTAATCTTTTAGGTTCAAATTTAGATATACATACGTAGGACTCGGATAAGGGCTTCACGCTTTAATACCCATTTTGGATAAGTGCCCAAGAATTTAGGATTTATGATTTTTTAAAACAAGTCTGAAAAAATTTGTGCGCATATGTGCTTCCTGCTTAGCAACCAAGTTTGGAGTAGTGCTCCCATCTGTGAATCGTTTTTCGTTAATGGGCTTGTACTCGCTTATGTACCTCGTTTCATCAAGGAACTATAATAAGAGAGAAAACTTTAATAATATATACATAATAATTATTTTTGTAATATTTTTTAACGATTTCTTTATAAAAAAAATGATTTTTTTTTCGTTTAAAGGGCCCGACCCATATAAATCGTTGCGTCCGTTGCGGCAACGAATCCAGTGACATTGCCGCATGCGATGAAAAGAGGTGACCAAATGAATCCGTTGCGTTTTTTTTTTGTCACAAAATGTAAAACGAACTAGCGATGGGTCGATGGGTGAGTTAAGAGTGCGATAGTGCGATTTGGTAACTGGTAAAGAGGATACAAAATATTAAAATCGTACTTGTTCGATAGCGATATTAATGCATGAAGATTATAGGAAATACATGAATGTGGATTTAGATACATATTCGTTTTCTAACAAATTGCAGAGAATATTTTTTTTCTCTATTTTGGTAATTTTGCATTTTGATAGTAATTTTAGAATTCTTGGTTTTGTGCAAGATTTACACCGGTTTGCACTACAATATATGACATTTCGTAAATATGACCGAAGTTTGCATTTTATTTGGATTTAGTTGTGGTTTTGAAAAAAGTTTTGTCATAATAAAAGTAAAAAAAATTGATGAATAGTTAAAAATGTTGAACGAGTTCTTAGAATCCGCATTAGACACAACGGCGCAAAACTATATACGCTTCAATATGGAACTAAAACTAATGAAGTATGGTGCTAAGATTATAGGTATGGTTTTTGAATTATTTTTTCTTAGTGTTAAACTAGATTTTAAATAAAAGGAAATCCCTCTGAGAGAATGGAAAGTCTCACAAAACGCCATTTTGTAAATTCAAGTTAACACAAAACACTGCCTTTATCCAATAAGAACACAATTCGTTAAAGTTCTCAACGTGTTAAACTAGATTTTAAATAGTTTCCGTTTATAACTGTTGGCAACTTAGTGCAGCTACTTAAGTAAGTGTGAAGTTAATGTATTAAATATAGGTTATCCATTATTTTGCGCCAATATCTACATCACGTCGTCATGGTCTTTAAATGCCGATATTTTCCAAGTTTCTCAAGCTATATTTGGTAGAAGTAAAATCAGTTTTTGTTCTTTTTACAATATTAAACTTCACTTATTAGATTCATGTAGTTACATATCCATAATATTAATAATTATGACTACATCCGTTCTCAGAATATTTATTATTAAACAATTTGCTTCAAGATTCATATTGATGTTTTAATTAAATTTTCTGGCGAAACCAATGTATGTATATGTATACTTCTAGCTTGCTCTTATCTCTTTTTTAGCGATGCCGTTGAAAATGGACGTGGAAACATAACAGCAAGTTATCAAAGGGCATTCAAACAATTACAAAAAAATCAATATCGTTTCATGTTCGTTTTAGCAAGACAAATTTGAAATCTGAAAATTAAAAAAAATATCTACATAAGAAAATCTCAGCATTTATTATTTTATATTCCTTTCTTTTTCCCTTACTTGTTGTTACTTAGCGCAATTTTCGTTGCTACTTAAATAACAATGAGTAGCAACAAGCGCAATTTTAGCTGCTACTTAAATAACAATAAATAACAGCAAAAATTGCGGTAAATATCAAATTCAATGTCATCGGATTTGCTGGAGAAAAACGTTAAAAGTTGGTCTACTTGATGCGGTGCGTCCGGCACATGCGATTCCTATGGGTCACCTCCCATAAGAACACGTGTATTTAATCGAGCTGTCTGTTGTATGCGGCAACGCAACGGTCGAACGGGTTTTATGGGTCGGCCCGTTAACTGTTTCACGCGCTTAAGTGCTTGAAGAACCCAATATATTGGGGGAGGCACTTACATATCTGAGTTTAACTGTTAGTAGTTTGATTATTTGTGTTTATTATTATTTATTTAATATTTTGCTATAGTGATCTTTTAGGAAAAAATCGATAGAAAAGTCCGGTTCCTGTTTTTAAGCATTTAATTTGTTTGGTATGTCGGCTTAAGTTTAGGTGGCTATGAGAAAAATAAAGGTTTCATGGATGCAGATGCAACACAAATGAAGAAACAGTAATTGATTTCAAATATGAAGCTATATATTATATGTACATACATGCATACATAAGTCCAACATGATATAAAATTTTATTTGTCAACTTGGCAGTTAATTCGGGGGGGGGGGGGGTCTTATGAACGTGTTTATACTGATAATAATTTTGCTGCTAAAAAAAAAAATTCTACACGGTTTGTATAGCTATAAATTGCAACAAGACGGGGACCATACGACCAAGGTCTTACCCCACCCTTTATTTTATAATTTATATAACCGTAAGTACTACCATAATATTCCTCTTTGATTCATTGTATGGCGAAACAATCTTTCTATTTTCACCTAACAAAGGATGTATACACTTTCTGAGGACAAAGCCGAAGCAATTTAAATCCTAACAGCAACAAAAATATTAATAATCACACTAGGGAACGTGTGACGCCTTAACTATAATCAGGCGAACCTACATTACATTTCCTCCGAACGGATATCCTTTTCTCTCACCTGCTCGGGGGAACAAAATAAAGAAATAGAAAAAAAAACAATTAAAAAGGTGTTCCTTACAAACACGGAGCAATTAAAATCTCAGACCGCATGGCGCGATATTAACATTTCCGTTCAAATAAGAAGTCATTAACCCCCGCAGTCTAGTTCATTCTAATTACACATACTTACTCCCGCAACCGCATAAGGAACGGAAGTAATTCCACAAATTCCAAACCTCTTTCACTCTCTGTGTGAACACAAAGATGAAAGTCAACAAGGACCTCTTCAATGGTTCGGATTGCGGATTCTTCTGCGTTGGCGAGCGATAAACAAGAATCCAACTTATTTCTCTGTGTACATTATGCAGTGAAAATTGCATAATTTTTCTTACTCTGAACTAGAACTAAGCTTTCGCCATGGAGTGCCCTGAGCTAACGTCGCAAATAATGTTCTTCGAAAATGATTACAAAAAGAACGGTATGCGCCCGGTTGGAACCGTTAGCATGGCCCAGCTTATATGTATGTATGAACAATGGGTGTGGCGGTATGGCTTTCTGAGTTAATCTGCAATACCGTGTCATCCGCCGGACCGTGCTTCATTTTAGTTCTGAATAACGCCGATAGGCAGAAAGTTCCGAAAGAGATTTGAGGATATTATTTTGTTCTCTCCAACAAGGACTTGCAGGAAGGCTCATTATAGCCCCTTATTTACATATACCTTGTTAACTTGGGTAAAAATAACAATTTTCTAGACAAAAACCTATGGAATTATTCGTTTTTATTGCAAATCGCTGGGTCCTGCCCATTCTGTTCCTTGGACAGAATATGAATATATATGTATTTGACTGTGTTTCATGTTAGTGTAGTAGAAAAAAATATAATTTTCCATTGTTGGAGTCCAGAAAAGTGTAATTTCCAAAACATCGCTGATGGCATTACAGTTTTGTTTCTCCATTTTTGTGTTGTAGGGTATTTTTGTTAATTACAGGACGCGAGGAATTATACAGAAGAGTTGTTTCTATTTTGAAAGTTTTGGTTGTTTTTTTTTTGTTTGTATTCCAGGAGGTTTTTTAATTTGGAACTTTTTTCTCACCCCCCACCCTGAAAGATGGACTTTTAATTCAGAATCATAAGCAACGGATGGACTTACTTGCTAAACGAAGTAGTTTGTACAAAAGGGTGCAATTATTTTAACTAGGACATAAAATAAAAAATCCTTTGAGGATGAAAGGCAAAAATGCAATATAAACGGGTGACCCTTAAAAAAAAGTAATAAATGTCCTTTGTTTCGCCGGTGGTGTAATATAAATTTATATTACCTTTAGCAACAAATTTTTTTCGACAGGACGCAAAGAACAAGGAAGAAATTACTTAAAGGATACTTTATTAATTTACATAAATAATAATTTTGTTGCACAATAAGTTTTCTATTTAGAAATACGTGACCTATGTGTGCATACGCATATGTATTTGGATTTACTTTTGGTAAGGAAAGGAATTTTATTTTTATTGCAGGCCAATTACTGTTAAACATTCGCACTATAACACTCGCATGCTAATTTGTATTCATAAGATGAACAGTAGTATTTTGTATTATTTTTGTTTTCTTTTTATGAGTAATTTTTGTGATTCATTAGGAAAGTTATTCCAAACGTTTTACCAACAGTGGCAACATTTTGCGCTAATGTCTACCGTAACATAAAAACGTGACTACCGTGTGAAATCTATTAATCTAGATATGAAATCAAGGTAAGATGTGGTTAAGTACGCGGGTAAAAATATTTAAAAGAAGGTGAAAGAGAAAGCAAAATAATACCTAAGTATATGATTAAAAGGAGTTATAAAGCTCAACTTAACACATTAGTAGTTTAAGTAAGACTTTTAATATTCATTTTCAATTTCAATTTTTGACCACTATCATTCATTATAATTTCTTATCAAAGATATTCCTTTTTCTAATTGTCTTACCGAACAATTTTTTTTAGTTTTGGACCTCGAAGACCTGTGTAATAAAAATAGAGGGGGAAAATCTGCAAAATTTGCGATCTTACGTTAGTTTTTTCATCAATAATAATAACTTTTTTCCATTACGTCCTATGGCAAAAACATCTAAAAATATTTAGTAGAACATTAAATTTCATACAATATTGACTATCCTAGTCATACATATTTGTCCCTTAGCTTCGAAAAAAGGTAGTTTTTAAAATGTCTCTAAAAATGCTAGCAAAATGCAGAATTTCACCTTATTTCTTCTGTGATACTCGATTTATGATGAAATGTTGTTGTATTTATGATTCTTAGTTAAAACCACCAACTTTTGACACCCTAAAAATACACCACCTTCCCTTCATCAGCCAACCATATTTAAATACTGTGTGTTTTTTAATAAACATTACAGAAATGTTTCGCGAACCAACGTCCAGTCGAAATAAACATTTCGGAAACATTTCAAAAATGTTTATTTATTTCTGAAATATTTCTGCTATTACATTAAACAAACAGAAACATTTTTTTTAACAATTAAAAAATATAGAAAAAAGTTATTCGAAAATATTTCAATGCGAAATTACTCTGGCTAGCTACATCTTGCTTGATATCAATTTTGATTGTAATCGGTTAATCAGTTCTCGGAAAAGTCAAAGAAAAATATAACGATTCTATGGGAGGTACCGTTTTTCTGTCTGTCTGTCTGTTTGCCTGTAAGGATGTATTTTGGAATGCAGCTTGAACGGTTGCTCCAACTAAAGGTTATTTTGACATTCTCAAGAGAAGTTTTTTTGAATTTTTTTTTTAGCTCAAATATTAACGGTACCTGCCACATTAGAGCCAAAAATGGCTCAATGATTTTTTATGAAAAAAACATCTCTGAACTATTGTAGGTGCGGATCATATTTAAATAAAAAAAATTAAAGGATCGGTTTATGTTTCTTTGACTTTCTCGAAAACTAATTATCCGATTACATTGAAAATTGATATTTAAGAAGATGTAGGTAGCCTAAGTAATTTTAAATTAAAATATTTGATTTTTTTTATGAAAAATTAATAATTTTTTTTAATTTTGTTTTTAAATGAAGGTTATTTTTGTGCTTAAGTTTGCGTTTTTAAATAATTTTTTTAATAAAAAAAAAGTTAAAAAAATAACCGTTTTATTTAAAAACCGTTCCTACGATTTTGAAAAAATACACTTTTTTACATTTCTTAAAGAATTAAAATGGTGTTTAAATTATTTCGCTCAATATAATTTTATGTATGTAATTTTTTGCAACAGAAAATTCACAAAAATCCAATAAATACTTTGATGTTCCCTTTATATTTTTTAAATTTTATTCGACGATGTGACAGCACATATAAGCAGGTAAGTGCGATCCAGTCATGCAATTTGTTTCATAAGAATTCTTGTAGCCGTTTCCGAGAAAAAATAAGCTTTTATTTGAAGGTTATATGGTTAATATTTGAGCTTAAAAAAATTAAAAGACGATTGGCCCAACCGTTCAATATATATATCATCGTGTGTACTTTTTAATTAATTTTCTGTTAAATAAGCTCTTTTAAAAGATCAACTTTTCGATTCACCTTTTTTAAACAATGTCGGTACTAAGTGCTTGACTTCATCTTAACACCTTCTCTATATCCCTACTATCCCCCTTTCGAGTTGACCTTTAACCAATACATTGATAGCCGTGATATTGAAACTGTTTTCGCAATCGCGTTTTCTGTTAATTTCTTAAGGCTGACCTCATTCAACTTAACCGTCTTGTTAACAAAATTGATGTTGCCTTTTTTTCTAAACTCAAGCACTTCTATCATCATTGCTATCACTTTCTTCTACACAGCCGTCTTTAGCTGCCTCTTTCAGTGTGTCTCTTATCATTGCGTCGCGCGTCAGTTGCCCTGATTGCATGGAAGAACTCAATTAACCTTTCAGCAAAAAATTACTTTTGTAACTAAATATTGAAATATTTTTGTCTGGGGTTCGTTGAACAAAACTCAATTTCACTATTAACATTTCACGAAGGATTTCTTTATTTATCAGACGCAGCTTCTTAAAGTTCACATTACATAAAATTGACCTTGCCACTTCTGCACAATTAAAATTATTCTTTATTCTTCAACACTTTTTACTTTATCTCAATTTATCTAGTCCAGTTTGTATTATTTGTATTTGTATTTATTTTATTATTATCATAAGTATATTAAAACATAGTCTTTTTTATAATAATTATCATGTACGAATTCAAGATTAAAATTAATTAAAGATATTATTTGATAGAAATGTTATTTATAAGACTTATACAGTCAAAATAAGTGACTTATGTATAAGTAAAATTAAATTACATGAAGGTAAAATTAAGAAAATGAATTAAAATTATGAAGTTTTAGAATTTTGAACAATGTTTAAAAATAGTTTCAGCATTTATATAGGTTTCTTAAGAATTTTTTCAAAACAAGTGTAGTTATTTTGTCCTCTCAGGTTTGCCGGTAAGGAGTTCCAAAGACCAACAGCATGTACAAAGAATTGTTGCTTAGAGTTTCTGTATTTAAAGGTACGGACAATTAGAATATTACTTTTTTGAGATACTGGAAAACTAAGCTTTTCGAAAAGATATTCAGGTGATTTAGTATGAATAACTTAAAAAGAAATGTTAAACTTAGAAAATCTTTATATTTGTCGAAAGGCATGTTGAACACACTATTTGCTTGTACCGAAACATGATCGAAGCGACGTAATCCATATATAAAACGAACAATGTTATTAAACGCTACCTGTAATTTGCGTTTGCTTGCGCTATCTAAACAGCAAAAAATGGGGCTTCCATAGAAAAGGGTTGGCAGAACAAGAGTTTTAGTTAAAGTAATTTTTGTTGAAATTGGAAGACAACTTCCTGAGATGTACAGAACCCGTAGAGCAGCATAAATTCGATCAACAGCCCATGTAAAGTGATTGTCCCACGATAGTGTTTGGTTAAAAATAACACCAAGATTTTTTTATTGTTTTAACACAGTTTAAAGTTTTCCCCTGAAGTTCAATACTTGGCAGGTATGACATATCAATAGCAGAGTTGCTTATAACGATTGCCTGGCATTTGTTCGCATTAAGTTTTAAGTGATTTTCACTAGACCACTGTCCTATACCTTTAAGATCTTCATTTATTCTGTCTGTTGCATCTTCAACCATACCAATTCGATAGCTCAAGTGAATTTGTACGTGAACTGCATACATATGAATTTTGCAATACTTGAGTATAGAAGAAAGGTCATTGTTGAACAGCGTGAACAAGAGTGGGCCTAAAATCGATCCCTGGGGCACACCAGTAGAAGTAGAAAGAAAATCAGATAGCTTGGAATTTGCATAAACTGCTTGAGTTCTATGGCTTAGGTACTTTTCTATTAATGATAAAGCTGAGTTTTCAAAAAAGAAAAAGTACTTAAGCTTTTTCAGAAGTATTTCATTCGAAACGGTATCGAACGCTTTGGAGAAATCCAGTAAAACAATTTGCTGTTGTATGTGTTTTGTTCTAAACCCAGATAGTGTAGGTGTTATCAGATTATGGGTTTTAAAGAATGTCGTAATTTGTTGACTCATAATTTTTTCAAATGCTTTTGAAATGAAAGGTTGAATGGAAATCGGTCTGTATTCTTGTTGTTGCTTATTTGACTTCTTTAAAATAGGGATTATTTTTGAAACTTTCCATAATTTTGGATAGCAAGACTTTGTCAAAATGGTATTAAATATATGCGTCAAAAAAGGAGACATAAAAGTCAGAATAATTTTTACAAACTTAGGATGCATATTGTCTAATCCAATAGCTTCGGATTTTATGTCTTTTACAGCTTTGTAAACATCTACTCTTTTAAAACTGAAGCTGAAGAGAATTTCATCACTTCTGTTAAAATATCTGTCAAACTCAGCACCAACATTTATGTCAGAGACAAAATGCACGAACTGCTTGTTTAGCTCATTAACATCACAATCATCTTCAGCATTCCTATTTTGCTTTGTAATACCAAGAGATTTGATATTTCTCCATAGTTTTCTGGAGGACACGTTATTAAGTTTAGAAGCGAAAAATCTGCGTTTGAAATTTCTTATTTCAATATTTACTGCGTTTCTTAAAGTTTTATACTGGAGCAGCAATTGTGGTAGTCTGAACCTTTTCCATCGTCTAAAAACTGTATTTCGTTTCACTATAAACTTGTCAATATTGCTGGTATACCATCCTAGGTCAGGGTTTTATTCGTTTCAAAAAGGTAATTTATTGTATTTTTGAAAAACTGAACTTGTTCATCAATGCTTGAGAGTTGGTAGACATTTTCTAGATTGGAGCTGTAAATACTGGTTATAAGCGACTGCATGTCTATGGAAGTGAAATTTCTAAACGAAATTCTTTCCATTGATAAAATCGGATTAGAACATAATTCATAAAAAGCTATAATCAGGTCGTGCTTAGAGAAACCAGGAAAATCAAGCTGCCCATAGTAATTAACAAGATCAGGTTGGTTGACCAGAAACACATCAAGCAGAGTAGAGCTAGTAGATGTAAAATGTGTAGGGTAATCACTTTTAATAGGAAAGAGATTGAGAGATAACAAATTATCATTAAAAGTTTTAATCCTACTGTTATGTTTATCAAGAACATCAATGTTAAGGTCTTCTGCAATAAAAATGTTGTTGTAATTAGATGTTACTTCTTCTAGGACACATGAAATGGTGCTTGAGTCCGTTATGTTAGGGGGTTTGTATACTACACCAACCAGCTACTTTTCAGTTGCACAAGCGACTTCTATAAATATGTATTGCATTTCATTATATCTGTCAGCACTTCTAAAAATTTTGCTTTTTAAACATTTTTTTATGAAAATAGCTACACCTCCTCCCCTGGAGACTACACGATCAGAATGAAATATCCTATAGTTACCAATGTTAAAAATACCATTATCAACCTGAGATTTTAGGTTTTTATTTTCGCGGACGATATTCATATTAGATAAAGTTTTTTATTTTCGGAAATAAATAAGAAAATATTTCTTATAACGCGGTAAGTTCCGAAAATAAAAAACTTTATCTAACATTATCAACCTGTTCACTCAACCATGTATCTGACACGCAGATAATGTCCATATCTGTGTCACTAAAAGTGCTTTTAAATTCGTCCAGATGTTTTTGTAAACTTTGAGCTTTAATATGACAAATAGATAAACCATCGTATCTGTTTCGAAAAACTTTCAACATTGTCCTTGTTTTGTTCAAATTTGTACAGCTGCCAACCTGTGAAACCGCTCTACTGTCAACTGCACTCATCACAATTGATAGATCGCCCCTGAGGAAGACCAAATAACCATTCTGTAAAAGAAAACCTAATTTTATATATAAATTTGCTGAAAAAATTTCCCATTGAACATAATTAATGTTAATATTATAAGGGCTAATAAAACAAAAGAATATGTGCTTAAAAAAAAATCAAAAAATAATAAATCATAAAAAAATAAGCAAATTGAAAAAGTAAAAGGTAGCGAAATAATTGAAAAAAAAAATAAAACAAATTTTAATATAAGTAATGAAAAGATACGCAAAGTACTAAGTTTGTTCCGGAGACGGCTCTGGTACATCATCGTTGCTTTTTTGTGTAACTTCATAATTGTTGTTTTTGTTTTGCTCTTCTTCCTTATCGTTATTATTTATTTTTTTGTGTGCGATTTGTAACAATTGAGTTTACCGTTTTAGGCTCATCGTTGCATGTAAGTTTAATGTAAACAAGTCCATTCGAAGTAAATGCCGAAAATAATTGATGCTTTCGCCTAAGACGTAACGCTTGTCGTAGAATAACTCGATTATTTTTGGTTAAGCTTTCGTGGAAATAGATCGGGGTGTTCGAATCTTCGCCGATATTTCTGAGCATTAATTGCAGCGAATTAGTCCTACGAAAATCAGCAAAAGCCTTAAGTGTAAGACTTTTTTCATGTGCGGTGTAAGATTTAACAATTATAATCGAATCTTCTCTATGGTTTGCGCGGAAAATTCGACACAGTGTTGGTGGCTGAAGATTCAGCGTGTGACAAATCTTGTTGAAAATGTTTTTTAAAACCTCTCCTGGTAGGGTCGGTATTCCAATAAGAATTGCATCTGTTGCTAATTTTTTAACATTTATTGCCTCAATCTGTGCCTTTAAACTAGCGATTACAGTGCAGATGGTGTTATTTGGAAATTAGTTGCCTTGATTGTTATCGTTGATCGGTTTGTTCCTCCTCCAAACAATCAACCCGCGCAAAAAGTGTCTCTAGAGCGGTGACGCGTTCATTAAGTTTATTAATGTTGTGGTCCATTTCGTCGATAATTTTCATTTTTTGTTCAATGGCGGTGATTCTAGTTGTTAGATTTTCTTCCATAGCTTTTAATTGTTTGGAAAGCGATTCACCTTGTGTTTTTATCTTGTACAGTGTTTCAGTGATGTCATTAATTGTTGACGGAGATGTTGTTGTTGTCGATGCCTTTGGGAGTCTTAAGCAATTTGTGCCTTCCCCGCTCGCGTTTTTGATTTAGCTGGTGAGTAAATTGATGGTGATGTTGAAGGGAGTGGAGAAATTGGGATTTTTGAGAGTTTAGAATTCTGTTGATGGGTCATTGTTTATGTATTTGTGAAAAATTGTAATCAGTTAAAAATTAGCGGGTATTTTAATGTTTTTGTTTGAATTGGTATTTAATATTTTTTGGGATTTAACTACGGCAGTAAAAATAATGTTTTTTTTTAAATTATTTTTTTTAGCAAAGTAAACCAATGTCATTCATTGAATTTCACCAGTTTCAACTATTTTGATGGTATACATGCACTTTATTTTGAAAGATTATTTTGCAAACAAAATAAAGGGAAAGTTGTATAAATCGGTTAAAAAGAGAGAGCAAAAGAAAAACTTCCGATCGCTAGCACATCTAACTTTAAGCTTTTGATGTTCACAGTTCAACGCATTAAAGTGGAAAATTTCCACTATTTCTTCTGTTTCATCTGGAATATTACCCTACTTCGAGTTGCATGCAAAGGATTTTTTGCAAGGCGAGATTGGTTCTTAAAAATATTCTCCTCCTTTAAAAAAAAAAGTTCAACGATCAAATATATTTTTTATTACTTTTAACAAAATTCCCTTTAAAATTAACAATATTAAAATAAAGTTTTAACTTTAAAGTCAATTACACTTTAAATGTTTTTCTCATGCATTCGGACAGACATGCCTGGAAAAGCGTTTGCAAGTTTTGTCATCCTTTGTCATAGTTATTAAAGGAGCACTACGATTCAATGTGTGTTTGGCCTTCCACGCTAGGAATCCTTTGCCAACCGCATGGAATGACTTCACTTCTGATGGCGGTAGCTCCAGGGAGGCTTTTCTCTTTTTTACATTCCTTTCTTCTACTTGTTGCCTCTTGGCTACCACACTTTCAGAACTTAAAAAACGATGTTTTTTGGACGACCTTGCTGAACCCTTACGTGACCTTCCCTGTGAATCTGATTTGCCCAACGAACTCGCAATATCGTTCTTCCTCTTTGCCACACCAATCTTTGGAGAAGTAATAAGATTGTAACAACTTTTTGGATCAAATGCTTCAGTTTCAATGGGTCGACGATCGCAACTTTTTCGAAGGTTATGGTGCTTCTTCGGGGTGAATTGGGATGGCGTTGGGCCTGACTTAAGGCCTTGTCTGTAAGCTTCGATGTTATTTTGAACTTGATGTTTTGGGGGACTGGTATTTTTCGGATTCGAAAGAATTTGATCCTTGAGAATAGACATTTTCTCTCTTGGGCTAATGCCGAGAATGGTTTCCAGTCTCTTAGAGGCACGCGCTTGTAGGATCCTTTCAAGATTGTCTGTGGCATTGAATGTTGGCATTTCCTTAAGATTTGTCACCGGAACACTCAGGGCATTGACTTGGGCAGTTGACTGAAGAATGCGGCGGTATTGTATTGTTGTGGCTGCTCGTTCCTTTCGGACTCTTTGCTGTTGGTAAGCTGTCTTTGGCAGCAGTTGTTTGCCCTTTATCGAAAGATTAAGTCCCATGTAGGCTGGTGAAGGTGGTATCGATTGACGGTAGATCAATTCAAAGTTGCCAGTATCAGCTTTGGGCATATTCTTTCGATCAACAACAACTAAAAAGAAAGAGAATTTTATTGCAGAGAAAAGAATCTTCGCACAGATTTGTCTCGCTTACCTCTTACTACATCCTCCAGACATTGTGGACACATTCGGGCAGTAACACTTGTTGTAGCCCCAAAGTCCGGACTAGAATTTACTTCAATAAGCCAAGGATAGAAGTTCTCACAAACCATGAAGTCCGCACCGAAAACTTCAAATGTATTCTGCCTTCGTTCAATGTTGTCCTGCGAGGCCAAAGCCGTCCCAATTATAGCCTTTCGCATTCCGGGGTAAATTCTTTCTTCCCACATCTCATGTTTGCCGATTTGACGCAGGTGCGCTTGGAACGAGTAGCAATCCCACATGTTTTCGGTGGGCAGACGTTTGTCCCGCTTTCCGTTGGTATATTTCTTTTGAATGGCGTGATTTGTCAGATGAACGGATTCATGATGATTGCTGAGACTGTATTCCTGTGAACTGAATCGAACGTAGCTCTCTTTGTACATCCACAATACCAATGGCTGCACATTGGTGATAAGGAACCATTGGCGGATGTCGAATTTTGTATTGTGAATGATGAGAGGTCTCTCTGCAAAAATGAAAATCAATTATAAACTGAGTTAAAAGCACTTTTTAAAAAAAACAAACTTTTCTTCCTTAACTTTGCCTTATCTCTTCTTAAAAAAGCTCTGCTATGTAAACAACTGGACTGCTCTTCTTAAAACTTGGCGTATAGAATGAAATGGGTCTTTGAATTTAAGAGATAAGAAAGGATTTTACTGCAGCTTTAAGACATAGGACTGCTTCTACGATTTTGATAAAACAAAAAATTTGTTTGGGAACTGGGTAAAGGAATAGGCAGAGGATTAACCATTTTGAAGATCAATGAATTGCTTTAAACCTTTACCCAAACATGCGTTTGACTAAAATTTCAAGACTCTGGGACTTCAATTGACTTGAGCCCCAAAACTTTTTTTGTTGTTTTACATATTTTTTATGTTAACATTAATGTAATAAAACTATTTTTAAGTATATTGCGTTTTAATAAAGTCATTTAACCCTAACTTTCTTAAAATATCTTCAATATTTCGAGTTATCCTTAAAATAATTTAACGACATGAAATGTGATATCTTAAAGTAAAGAGGGGAGGGGGGGCAGGATGTGCGATGGTTATCCATTCTTAAACATACACCATATATGCAAAATCCTTGCGAAAACAAACGGAAACTCACAACTTCTGAGTAATTATAACCCACCAAACATATCAAGGACACACGCATGTGGGTTAACTTAAAGATAACATAAACCTACCCTTCCAGCGAAACCATAAATTATGGTTTACGTCAAGAGAAGGGTAACCTCTGCTTACGATTTAATAATAGATTTTCATGGTTCTACCCGCCTTCATTGCCTACACTCCTCTGCGACCGAAAACTAATGGCGCTAATCACATTCACATAACATACAAAACACTGGAAATCCATTTCAATACACCCCTTCCCCTTTCTCACCTACTCACCAATATATTTCTGTATAACAAATCTGCTCTTCGAGGCCATCGAAGGATTGATGATTGCCATGATTTTTTTCAAATTATCCATCAGCTGAATACCCCTTCCACGGCACTTGTTTGCCGGCTTGATGATCCAAATATTCTGGTAGCCATCCAGACAGTATTGTGGCCAATTTTTCTTGACATTTTCCAATATCGAACTTCCTGTCTTCATGAGATTCTCCACCAGTCTCTGCGGATCGGCAAGGATACGTCCATTCTGATTAGCCAGCAAATGCTGTTGACTCAAGAAAGCATCCCAATCGTGTTCCCACACTTGCGTGGCTTCCTCCAAATCGATGTCATGATGGTTGCACGCATCCACATACTCGTTGCATCGTTTGAATGCAAATTCAATAGCATTGAAGGGAACCTTCCCGGAAGACGAAAAAACACCATCATATCCATTCTCTGCGAACTTATCGACCATCCATTTGACGAAAGAGATGCAGGCGGTGATTTTGAAATTATCTATGAACTCGGCCAATTCTTCAGGACTCCAGGCGTTATAGCAGCGCGGGAAAAACAGCTCAGATATACCCTCTTCGTAGAACCAATGAAAGTCCTTGAGATTGCTGCACAGTCCTTCTTTGGACGTGAACGGAACTCTTTGGATTTTATTTATCATCATTAGGGGATTCTTGGCCAGGTCTATGTAGTCACATTTTTCCTTGCGCGCCGTCCAAAGAAAGTCAATGGGTACGTGCTCGAGGAATCTTGACAGGATGCTACGTTCACACTTGAGGATATATTGACGACGGGATTCAGTGAATTTACGTTTGGGCAAGTTCTGGGCGATGTCCTCGTAAGTCACTTGACACGTCCCCGATGGTATGTGTTTCCTGTGCACATCCAACTTCTCCACCCATCCACGCGAGGTAAGGGCATTTCTTACCGAGTTAAAACACCCTCGAATGGTGAAGGTCTTATTTGAGTGGACAGCTTCCTGGGCCAACTTTCTTAGACTGTTCATTCGTTCCACTGATATCCAGGTCCTTCGGTTGCAGTATGTAATCGTTGAATCCTTCTGCTGCTGCAACTGCTGTTGGTCATCATTATTTAACTGGTCGTTTGGGGCGGACTTGTTAGGACTACAATTTTCAGAATTCTCATTGCAGTTGTTGGCTTTATGAACCATTATGAACAGTAGCACTCCCTTGTGGCAATTCCGTGTGCTATATTCTTGTGCGCGGAACAAATGTCACGTAAGAACTAATTCGATTTTCGTTCTATTGTGTCCTGGATATGCGGCATGGGCTAATAAAGCTCATGTTGTTCCTCTGCTAAAAATACCCTTCTTGACTGTGTGGCAAGCATATGTTCGCTTTGCTGTTACACGAAGGTTGCTAGCTGCGGTGGCTTCCTTAGTTGTATGCGGAATGATGAAGAAATAAAATTTGAGGCATATCGGCGAAAAAAGTATCAGAAGGAACTTCAAGCAACCTAGTTTTGTGTGTTGAACTATTAAAGCTCACGAAGGTGGACTCTTTCGGTGTGCAGCTTGATTGTCTGTTAAAGAACCAAACAAAACAGCGTTGTTATAAGAACATTAATGAAGCGGTTGGGTCAGTGTTAGTTATAATATTCACTTTTTCAACAGGTTATTGGTTTTTGAATTTACCAAACATAATTAACATAAGCATGCATATATATATATATATATATATATATATATAAAATATACTGATTAAAGTATAAAGACATTTTAGTGACTGTTGCGGGAATGAGCAAGTGCTCAATTACAATAAATGTATGCAAAAAGAAGAGAGGTGGGTATATGCTCACATCTATGCAGCTGTTTTGAAAACATATGAAAACATTTTGCATGCTTAAGACAATTACTTATGCTTATACTTGCTTATTTCTATTACATATGTTTGGGTTCTTAAAAGTCCTTTACAGGGGAAAAGAAGGGATGAGAAAATTGTTTCGCCGAGAACTAACGTTTTGGAGAAGGGTTGCCATAGCTTCACATTGAACTGTTATAAAGGTTATTTAATACATAATTTGATAATGTGGAACCCAAAATATTGGAAAACATCAAGACTAAAATATTTTTATTTAAAATTAGTACATTGTTGGTATGTATATACTGACACTTTTGAAATAAACAAAAGCTCTTTGAATCCAATTAAATGATAGAATGAATGGTTAGTTAAGAGATAACAATACTGTGCATTAAAGTTTTGATTCAGTTGCCATAGAATTGAAAGTTTTTGTTTTTTCTTCAAACGTCAAAGGTAAAAGTATGTTTGTTTATGTTATTTAATGTACCTACGCTAATTACGGAATGTAGGTCAGTTCTCAAAACGTAGGTAAACAATAAATCAACAAAAAGAGATAACCTAAACTGCTTTTATAAATTCTTAGTTTTTTAAATGTTTTTTTTTTTTTAATGGTGTAGACTGTGGAATTATTTTTAGCAAGGACTTTTAAAATTAATGTCACATGGGAATTTAAGTTTTTCAAACATGAGTTTAAAAAATTACTTTGCCATGATTATTTCATAACATGAGATCTGTGAAACTAAAAGCGATTTTTTAATGACGTTTCGTGTTCAAATCAGGATTAAAGTTTTATACATACATAATATAGAATTACAAATTAACGAATATCATTTTTTGTTTAAGATGAAGAATGGGAAGGAAATGGAAATGGAAGCATGTCGTAAAGCATATATATGTATGAACATAACAGTGGTTTACCTGTTCCCCATATGGTAAGCTTCAATTAAAGACAATTTCAAAATAACCTTTCTTTATTTTTACTTGCGATTATGGGTACTATAATGCAAGTTATGCATTCGTGCAGATTAAAACATTTTGAAATAACAATCAAACATGACATTACGATGATAGAGAAATATTTGAGTTACTGTCAAAATTCTGTCCGTCTGTCTGTCTGTCTATCTGTCTGTCTGTATGTCTATACGGATGTATTTTGGACTGCAGCCTAAGCGGTTGGGCCAATCGTCTTCAAATTTAGAACTTAAGGTTATTTTTTCAATTTTTTGGTGAAAAAAATGTAATATGGTGGGCTAAAAACGGTACCTCCCATAGGACCGGTTTTTTTCGACTTTCTCGGTTCGATCCGATTACAATCAAAATTGATATTTAAGAAGATGTAGGTAGCCTTAGTAATTTTGCATTAATTTTTTTTGAAAACTTTTTTTTTTGTATTTTTAATAATTTTTTTTATTTTTTTTTTTTGAAAAAATCAATATTTTGAAAACGGGTTAGTGAATATTTTTTTAATTTTTGTTTTTAAATCCACGTTATTTTTGTGCTTAAGTTTGTATTCCTGAATTATTTTTTTTAATTTTTCAAAAAAAGTTCTTAAAAAACCGTTTTATTTAAAAACGGATCCTACGATTTTGAAAAAAATTCACATTTTTTACATTTCCTAAAGAAATAAAATGGCGTTTAAATTATTTCACTCAATATAATTTAACGGACTTTATTTGAACAATCAAAAGTCACAAAAATCGAATAAATGCTTTGATGTTCACTTTAATTTTCTTTAATTTTATTCTACAATAACATATGCACATATGAGCAAATACGTGCGATCGAGTCGTGCAATTTATTTTTTTAAATTGTTAACCCGCCTTCATAATATTTTGCCAGTCATCTGTTGAATGTTTGCACATTTGTTTGTATTCCCTTCAGAAGAAATGTATAGTTTATTTAATTAACAAAATACATAACTATGAAAGTTGTAAAAATCTTTAAAAGAAATTAAACAAAAATTATAAAACAAACGCTTCATCTTGGTAGACTTCCGAGTTCAACTCTTGCTTTCTCAGCTTGTAAAACTTATTGAAGGTATAAAATTTAATAGTCCTTTATTAATTAATAAATGTAGTCGTGGCTTAGTGGTTAGTGTGTCGGACTGCTAAGCGAAAGAGCCTGGGTTCAAATCCAGCTCATAGCGAACTTGCTTTCTGGGGTACTGCCTCTTGCGAGGAACTGACAAAACCTCCAAGAGTAAAATTTGTCTCGAAAAAGTGCATCTCATGTAGCTGTTCGGACTCGGCAGATTAACAATACACACACAGGAATGGTTGAGAGTGTAAGTCACTAGACCTTGGCTCCTTAAGGAGCTGTCGCGCCAATAAATTTTTTTTATTTTTTTTATCAATTAATAAACTTTGTAGATAGTCCAAGCCGCAAACGCAAACTCCCTTTTTTGGCTTCCTCTTCCCCCTGTCTTTTATCACATCTGATGGTCATGGACAATGCCCTGACAGGCATCTGCCTACAACAGAAAGAGTCGCTAAAAGGCCTTTACCTGAAGCTAACCAGATGGATGAGGCATAAGTAAACCACTGTTAAATATGCTCTACGATACATTAATGGTAGAAAGTGTGTGGTTATGTGATTTGATCTTAAAAACAGTCTGCAACTTGAAAAACGAGAGCATATTGAATCAAGAGAATCCGTTAAATCTGTCAGATATCGTTTTGATATAAAAGACATGTACATAATGTATCTTAATTAAACTTAAACCAAAAAAAAAATACCAAAAAATGACGAAATACGTGTGTATGTAAGCCCATCGAACAAGATAACAAAATCAGACGAAGAATATCCTTATTCATAAAATATTTTCTTTACAGGCTGTTGTCACTTTCGCTGTTGTAGCTAGCGCTGTCACCAAACCTGCAACAAAACTTGTTGTTCCAATTGCATAATCTGCTCCTTTGGTCGCTTCAACTGGAATCGTAACTGCCACCAGGACCCAAGTGGTAGCAATGAACTGCAATGTTGTCAAAACTGCTCCTGTTGCCAAATATGTTCCTGCTCCTTTAGCTGCTGCTCCATTAGTTGCCGGCCCTGTTGTTGCTGCACCATTGGCAGCTCCTTTGCTTTACTCAGCTCCATAAGCTGCTGCTCCTTGGGATATGCCGCTATATATGGATACGAATCTACTTTGACATTAATAAATAAATATCCATGATGCACATAATTTGTATTCTTTCTTGGTTTAATTGGGTTCAATTACAAAAACTTGGCAAACACCTCCATCTCGAGAACTCCGCTGTTCTTCTCTTTCTAAAAACAAATAGGTAAATCACATTAAGAACTGATTTGACAGACATGTGTATGTATATCATTATTCTTTACCTCCTAATCGAAGATCCAACTGGCTTAACTATTTTGAGACTCTTCACGATCTTATGTGGTATCATAAGGGGATTGCTTACCTGCTAGCCACCAAAATCTAACCGAACCTACCATTCCAATTAAATACTTACTACAAATAGGAGCCGCAGTTCAATCGATATTGATCCTAAAAGATCACAATTCACAACATCATAAAAAATGTTACCCTGTTTATGCAATAGTCATCCACCTGGAAGGATCAAAGAGTCTTCTTTTATTCTGTACCTAAACTGAAAAAGGAAAAAGCAGCACCGGATATCTCTACGGAATTTAAAAATCAAACATATGTACCGTTTCAATTATTTTTTTGTATTTTTATTGGTAATACAAAATTAAACAAATAAATAATAAAATAATAAATAAATAATAATAATCACAAATTAACAAAACAATTATACTTATGCAAAGTTGACCCTCAATTCCTTAAAGATTCATTTGTTCCAGGAGAAAACGTTGGACGAACATCACGGATATCTGAAGCTAAGGCTGAAAGTAAAAAAATATTGTTAGTATTTTTTCAATAAGGACACTCTGGTTAAATTACTTTTTTTTCAACTCGCTTCATAATATTTTGCCAATCATCTGTTGTATGTTTGCAGATTTGTTTCTTGTTGAATTGCCTTAAAAGAAATGAATTGTTCATTTAATTAACAAAATAACTATAAAAATTGTAAGAATCTTTAAAAAAATAAAACAAAAATAATAAAAAAATGCTGCATCTTGGTTGGCCTCCAAGTTCCACTGTTGTTTTCTCAGCTTGTAGATACTCCAAGCCGCCAACGCAACAGTTGACCCAAAATAAGTTGCTAAGCTATAACAAAGACGATGTAGTAAATTTAACCTTAACATAATTTTTATTTTTAAAAGAATGCCAACTTACCAAAGCATAAAATGTTTCCAGGCCTTCTCCCTTTTTTTGGCTTCCTCTTCCGCCTGTCTTTTTTCACATCTGATGGTCTCTTCCTGTATTTCCTTGACCAATTGTTGCATCATCTTCTTTTTTCTTTTCTCTTCTTTATTGATATATAAAATATTTTAATTATTGAGCTAAATTCATTAATTTAAACAAATACAAAAATTATTTAACCTTTTGTGCTGAATATACGCCGCTGATGGATGGCTCTTCCAACATTAACATTCGAAGCCGTAAATGGAGTTGAACACGACAAATTAATTTTATTTTGTATTCTTGATGTTGTTGTTGCCGTCTGCCACATATTTTTGTATGTTTTTCTCGAGAAGTTTCCACCAAAACTTGAAAACAATCGCTTCGCCATTTTTTCGTCTGATCTGTATTTTTTTTAATTTTTTATGATGAAATTCATTTGAGAAAAAAATTAAAAAAAATACTGACTTACTCAGTGAAATCGAATTTGTTTTTGAAAAATATTTCAGATTTGAATGATTTGTGAAAAAAAATTGTTTTATAGGGTGATTCGAAAAGGGTGATTGGATAAAATATTTTTGGTTACTTTTCGACAGAATTTACGATGAAATGGTGTTAAATGCCAGATATTCAATATAAAAGTCCAGACTTCACGGTTCCGAACGAGCTTGTGGTGTTGAATATGAATTTCTGCCTGGGCGCTCCCTCAATTCTATTATAGGACACGCTGGCCACGTTTCTCTAACACCTTGATCAGAGAAGTCCATTCGAATATCATTTCAGCTCCACATGGCAAGAATTTGTGGAACGTAGAAATCGATGGGCACTGGGCAGACAATACATACATTGATCCAAAGAATAAAAAGAAACTTCTCTATTAGAGAAAAACTACAAGGGGACTTTTGACAATATTAATGGCTTAAGACTCTTGATCAGACGCCAGACGATTTACACACAGAAACGATCCTTAGATTAGGACACTGAAGTCATCGATTAAAAACGTCTTATTATTCATACTGGGAAAACAGAATCCGTTAGTAAGTTCTAGCTTCCGGGTAGGTGGAAGAGGCGGTGGGGACTGCAATATTGTATTAAAAGAATCAATGGAGATCAGAGCTCTGCTGAATCAGTCTTGCCTTCGAAATAGCTTCACACAATGGTGATCTGAGAATCATGCTTTCATCGGGTTTAATAAAGAAAACTAGGACAATGCCCTGACAGGCATCTGCCTACAACAGAAAGAGTCGCTAAAAGGCCTTTACCTGAAGCTAACCAGATGGATGAGGCATAAGTAAACCACTGTTAAATATGCTCTACGATTCATTAATGGTAGAAAGTGTGTGGTTATGAGAGTTGATCTTAAAAATAGTCTGCAACTTGAAAAACGAGAGCATATTGAATCAAGAGAATCCGTTGAATCTGTCATATATCGTTTTGATATAAAAGACATGTACATAATAGCTTTGTTCGATGTCAGCACTGGGGCGCACTGGTGTACACTGAAATCGCACTGAAGTGTTTTATGTGACACTTTTTTCGCCCCAGTGTTTTTGCACTGTGTTCGATGTGAACACCGGGCACGCACTCAGTGCACCCTCATGCGCCCCAGGTATTTTCTTGGTGTAAGATATCGGAGCTGTCAAAATTCAAAATTTAAATTCAAATCAGCTGTTGGCAGAAGTTCGTTTTCAGAGAATGGAGGAATTTATTTGCAAATTTGGTGTGCTATTTTATGATATGAAATATTTCGTAGATTATTTTGTAGGTTTTAAGTTATTAATGTGTGTATAGACAAAATATTGCTTTCGTGGGTCATTTTTTTAACTTCTATTTATTTGGCACTGTTTAAAGAAAAAAAAATTTAAATGAAAGAAATGTAAAAAATAGAGATGTTGCACTGAGCTGTTCTATGTTAAATCAACACTGGAGCAGCTATGCAGTTTTTTTGGCAGTTTGACTTAATGCACTGACATTCCCCAGTGCGCACAGGGGCGGGGAACATCGAACAAACCTAATGTATCTTAATTAAACTTAAACCAAAAAAAAAGAAATACCAAAAAATGACGAAATACGTGTGTATGTAAGCCCATCGAACAAGATAACAAAATCAGACGAAGAATATCCTTATTCATAAAATATTTTCTTTACAGGCTGTTGTCACTTTCGCTGTTGTAGCTAGCGCTGTCACCAAACCTGCAACAAAACTTGTTGTCCCAATTGCATAATCTGCTCCTTTGGTCGCTACAACTGGAATCGTAACTGCCACCAGGACCCAAGTGGTAGCAATGAACTGCAATGTTGTCAAAACTGCTCCAGTCTGATGCTCCTGTTGCCAAATATGTTCCTGCTCCTTTAGCTGCTGCTCCATTAGTTGCCGGCCCTGTTGTTGCTGCACCATTGGCAGCTCCTTTGCTTTACTCAGCTCCATAAGCTGCTGCTCCTTTGGGATATGCCGCTATATATGGATACGAATCTACTTTGAGTTAAGCGCGAATTTTCTTGTAAAAAGCTTACGATGGACATTAAAAATAAATATCCATGATGCACATAATTTGTATTCTTTCTTGGTTTAATTGGGTTCAATTACAAAAACTTGGCAAACACCTCCATCTCGAGAACTCCGCTGTTCTTCTCTTTCTAAAAACAAATAGGTAAATCACATTAAGATCTGATTTGACAGACATGTGTATGTATATCATTATTCTTTACCTCCTAATCGAAGATCCAACTGGCTTAACTATTTTGAGACTCTTCACGATCTTATGTGGTATCATAAGGGGATTGCTTACCTGCTAGCCACCAAAATCTAACCGAACCTACCATTCCAATTAAATACTTACTACAAATAGGAGCCGCAGTTCAATCGATATTGATCCTAAAAGATCACAATTCACAACATCATAAAAAATGTTACCCTGTTTATGCAATAGTCATCCACCTTGAAGGATCAGAGTCTTCTTTTATTCTGTACCTAAACTGAAAAAGGAAAAAGCAGCACCGGATATCTCTACCGAATTTAAAAATCAAGCATATGTACATACATATGTACCGTTTCAATTATTTTTTTGTATTTTTATTTGTAAGAAAAAATTAAACAAATAAATAATAAAATAATAAATAAATAATAATAATCACAAATTAACAAAACAATTATACTTATGCAAAGTTGACCCTCAATTCCTTAAAGATTCATTTGTTCCAGGAGAAAACGTTGGACGAACATCACGGATATCTGAAGCTAAGGCTGAAAGTAAAAAAATATTGTTAGTATTTTTTCAATAAGGACACTGGTTAAATTACTTTTTTTTCAACTCGCTTCATAATATTTTGCCAATCATCTGTTGTATGTTTGCAGATTTGTTTCTTGTTGAATTGCCTTAAAAGAAATTAATTGTTCATTTAATTAACAAAATAACTATAACAATTGTAAGAATCTTTAAAAAAATAAAACAAAAATAATAAAAAAATGCTGCATCTTGGTTGGCCTCCAAGTTCCACTGTTGTTTTCTCAGCTTGTAGATACTCCAAGCCGCCAACGCAACAGTTGACCCAAAATAAGTTGCTAAGCTATAACAAAGACGATGTAGTAAATTTAACCTTAACATAATTTTTATTTTTAAAAGAATGCCAAACTTACCAAAGCATAAAATGTTTCCAGGCCTTCTCCCTTTTTGTGGCTTCCTCTTCCGCCTGTCTTTTTTCACATCTGATGGTCTCTTCCTGTATTTCCTTAACCAATTGTTGCATCATCTTCTTTTTTCTTTTCTCTTCTTCATTGATATCTAAAATATTTTAATTATTAAGTTAAATTTATTAATTTAAACAAATACAAAAATTATTTAACCTTTTGTGCTGAATATACGCCGCTGATGGATGGCTTTTCCAACATTAACATTCGAAGCCGTAAATGGAGTTGAACACGACAAATTCATTTTATTTTGTATTCTTGATGTTGTTGTTGCCGTCTGCCACATATTTTTGTATGTTTTTCTCGAGAAGTTTCCACCAAAACTTGAAAACAATCGCTTCGCCATTTTTTTCGTCTGATCTGTATTTTTTTTTAATTTTTATGATGAAATTCATTTGAGAAAAAAATTAAAAAAAAAACTGACTTAGTTGACAGATTTACTCAGTGAAATTTCTAATATCGAATTTGTTTTTGAAAAATATTTCAGATTTGAATGATTTGTGAAAAAAAATTTGTTTTATAGGGTGATTCGAAAAGGGTGATTGGATAAAATATTTTTGGTTACTTTTCGACAGAATTTACGATGAAATGGTGTTAAATGCCAGATATTCAATATAAAAGTCCAGACTTCACGGTTCCGAACGAGCTTGTGGTGTTGAATATGAATTTCTGCCTGGGCGCTCCCTCAATTCTATTATAGGACACGCTGGCCACGTTTCTCTAACACCTTGATCAGAGAAGTCCATTCGAATATCATTTCAGCTCCACATGGCAAGAATTTGTGGAACGTAGAAATCGATGGGCACTGGGCAGACAATACATACATTGATCCAAAGAATAAAAAGAAACTTCTCTATTAGAGAAAAACTACAAGGGGACTTTTGACAATATTAATGGCTTAAGACTCTTGATCAGACGCCAGACGATTTACACACAGAAACGATCCTTAGATTAGGACACTGAAGTCATCGATTAAAAACGTCTTATTATTCATACTGGGAAAACAGAATCCGTTAGTAAGTTCTAGCTTCCGGGTAGGTGGAAGAGGCGGTGGGGACTGCAATATTGTATTAAAAGAATCAATGGAGATCAGAGCTCTGCTGAATCAGTCTTGCCTTCGAAATAGCTTCACACAATGGTGATCTGAGAATCATGCTTTCATCGGGTTTAATAAAGAAAACTAGGACAATGCCCTGACAGGCATCTGCCTACAACAGAAAGAGTCGCTAAAAGGCCTTTACCTGAAGCTAACCAGATGGATGAGGCATAAGTAAACCACTGTTAAATATGCTCTACGATTCATTAATGGTAGAAAGTGTGTGGTTATGAGAGTTGATCTTAAAAATAGTCTGCAACTTGAAAAACGAGAGCATATTGAATCAAGAGAATCCGTTGAATCTGTCATATATCGTTTTGATATAAAAGACATGTACATAATAGCTTTGTTCGATGTCAGCACTGGGGCGCACTGGTGTACACTGAAATCGCACTGAAGTGTTTTATGTGACACTTTTTTCGCCCCAGTGTTTTTGCACTGTGTTCGATGTGAACACCGGGCACGCACTCAGTGCACCCTCATGCGCCCCAGGTATTTTCTTGGTGTAAGATATCGGAGCTGTCAAAATTCAAAATTTAAATTCAAATCAGCTGTTGGCAGAAGTTCGTTTTCAGAGAATGGAGGAATTTATTTGCAAATTTGGTGTGCTATTTTATGATATGAAATATTTCGTAGATTATTTTGTAGGTTTTAAGTTATTAATGTGTGTATAGACAAAATATTGCTTTCGTGGGTCATTTTTTTAACTTCTATTTATTTGGCACTGTTTAAAGAAAAAAAAATTTAAATGAAAGAAATGTAAAAAATAGAGATGTTGCACTGAGCTGTTCTATGTTAAATCAACACTGGAGCAGCTATGCAGTTTTTTTGGCAGTTTGACTTAATGCACTGACATTCCCCAGTGCGCACAGGGGCGGGGAACATCGAACAAACCTAATGTATCTTAATTAAACTTAAACCAAAAAAAAAGAAATACCAAAAAATGACGAAATACGTGTGTATGTAAGCCCATCGAACAAGATAACAAAATCAGACGAAGAATATCCTTATTCATAAAATATTTTCTTTACAGGCTGTTGTCACTTTCGCTGTTGTAGCTAGCGCTGTCACCAAACCTGCAACAAAACTTGTTGTCCCAATTGCATAATCTGCTCCTTTGGTCGCTACAACTGGAATCGTAACTGCCACCAGGACCCAAGTGGTAGCAATGAACTGCAATGTTGTCAAAACTGCTCCAGTCTGATGCTCCTGTTGCCAAATATGTTCCTGCTCCTTTAGCTGCTGCTCCATTAGTTGCCGGCCCTGTTGTTGCTGCACCATTGGCAGCTCCTTTGCTTTACTCAGCTCCATAAGCTGCTGCTCCTTTGGGATATGCCGCTATATATGGATACGAATCTACTTTGAGTTAAGCGCGAATTTTCTTGTAAAAAGCTTACGATGGACATTAAAAATAAATATCCATGATGCACATAATTTGTATTCTTTCTTGGTTTAATTGGGTTCAATTACAAAAACTTGGCAAACACCTCCATCTCGAGAACTCCGCTGTTCTTCTCTTTCTAAAAACAAATAGGTAAATCACATTAAGATCTGATTTGACAGACATGTGTATGTATATCATTATTCTTTACCTCCTAATCGAAGATCCAACTGGCTTAACTATTTTGAGACTCTTCACGATCTTATGTGGTATCATAAGGGGATTGCTTACCTGCTAGCCACCAAAATCTAACCGAACCTACCATTCCAATTAAATACTTACTACAAATAGGAGCCGCAGTTCAATCGATATTGATCCTAAAAGATCACAATTCACAACATCATAAAAAATGTTACCCTGTTTATGCAATAGTCATCCACCTTGAAGGATCAGAGTCTTCTTTTATTCTGTACCTAAACTGAAAAAGGAAAAAGCAGCACCGGATATCTCTACCGAATTTAAAAATCAAGCATATGTACATACATATGTACCGTTTCAATTATTTTTTTGTATTTTTATTTGTAAGAAAAAATTAAACAAATAAATAATAAAATAATAAATAAATAATAATAATCACAAATTAACAAAACAATTATACTTATGCAAAGTTGACCCTCAATTCCTTAAAGATTCATTTGTTCCAGGAGAAAACGTTGGACGAACATCACGGATATCTGAAGCTAAGGCTGAAAGTAAAAAAATATTGTTAGTATTTTTTCAATAAGGACACTGGTTAAATTACTTTTTTTTCAACTCGCTTCATAATATTTTGCCAATCATCTGTTGTATGTTTGCAGATTTGTTTCTATTCGCTTCAGAAGTTTGTTGTTGAATTACCTTAAACGAAATAAATTGTTCATTTAGTTAACAAAATAACTATAAAAATTGTAAGAATCTTTAAAAAAATAAAACAAAAATAATAAAAAAATGCTTCATCTTGGTTGGCCTCCAAGTTCCACTGTTGTTTTCTCAGCTTGTAGATACTCCAAGCCGCCAACGCAACAGTTGACCCAAAATAAGTTGCTAAGCTATAACAAAGACGATGTAGTAAGTTTAACCTTAACATAATTTTTATTTTTAAAAGAATGCCAACTTACCAAAGCATAAAATGTTTCCAGGCCTTCTCCCTTTTTTTGGCTTCCTCTTCCGCCTGTCTTTTTTCACATCTGATGGTCTCTTCCTGTATTTCCTTGACCAATTGTTGCATCATCTTCTTTTTTCTTTTCTCTTCTTGATTGATATCTAAAATATTTTAATTATTAAGTTAAATTTATTAATTTAAACAAATACAAAAATTATTTAACCTTTTGTGCTGAATATACGCCGCTGATGGATGGCTTTTCCAACATTAACATTCGAAGCCGTAAATGGAGTTGAACACGACAAATTCATTTTATTTTGTATTCTTGATGTTGTTGTTGCCGTCTGCCACATATTTTTGTATGTTTTTCTCGAGAAGTTTCCACCAAAACTTGAAAACAATCGCTTCGCCATTTTTTTCGTCTGATCTGTATTTTTTTTTTATTTTTTATGATGAAATTCATTTGAGAAAAAAATTAAAAAAAAATGACTTAGTTGACAGATTACTCAGTGAAATTTCTAATATCGAATTTGTTTTTGAAAAATATTTCAGATTTGAATGATTTGTGAAAAAAAATATGTTTTATAGGGTGATTCGAAAAGGGTGATTGGATAAAATATTTTTGGTTATTTTTCGACAGAATTTACGATGAAATGGTGTTAAATGCCAGATGTGCTCTTCGGGTTTCGTTCGCATAAGGTGGCTATCACTGGGGACATAGAAGAAATGTTCCACCAAATCCGTGTACGAAAGGAAGATCAGTGTGCCCAACGATTCCTTTGGCGCAATGGTGAGGCAGATCGCATTCCGGATGTCTACCAAATGGAGGTGTTGACTTTTGGCGTTTGTTGTTCTCCAAGCATCGCGCTATATGTGAAAGACACCAATGCTGCTGAGTTGGAAATTATGAAGGTATACAGGGAATACTACATTTTCGTAGATATATCTCAACCATAACGCCACATTTCAGGTCAAAATTTTGCCTGAAATCGTTCTAAAAATAAGAAGTTTCGTAAAAGACCCCTCACCTAAGGGGTGAGTAACCTTAGTTACTCCTTACAACATCAGCTACATATCTGCTAAGTAGGTCTAGCCATTTCCGAGAATAGCTGGCTGGAACAAACATCTAGAGACTTCTTCGATTTGCAAAAATAAATAAATACAACACATTTTAAGTAAATTTCTTATCGTTTCATAAAAACAAGTGAAACGACTTTTGAAATTAGTTGCTACGTAGCAGATGCATACAAATAAATAAATGAAATAGAACTACTACATAGAAAGTAAATTGGCAACCCTGAGCGAGACTACCTGGCTGAACATAATGAAGATGGAGCCGCATACGCAGCCGCAACTGCAACAGCTGTCAAATATTGAATACACACGAATTCAATATTGTGAACACAATGGAATGCAACTGCATACTCAACTGGTTAACTTTTAACTTTGTCGTGTGTGATCATTATTTTTGGTTCTCAAAAAAAAAAAAAAAACGCCATGGACGAAATGGAACAAATCATGGAGACCGTGCGTGCAATTGAAGTTTTATGGGATTTAAGTAATAAAAAATATTTAAACATAAAACACAAAGCTGTAGAAAGTCTCTTCAGTTTTGTTTTCCATTTTAACTTTTATTGACTTAAAAATAATATTTTGCAATTTTAAAATGACACAGACTTCAATTCAGTCGATGACATCAATAAAATCTCAAACGTCAAAAAAGCGTACGGCTCCATTATGGGCAACTGTAAAAAAGCCGAATGACAAATTACGACAGCTCTCTGCGACTCCGGCTAAGTATTGCAGCTGCGGCTGCCATTGTGTTCAGCCAGTACCTTTGGTGAAAAATTATTTAAAAAAATGGAGACTTAAAATAAACACAACAAAGTGCGGAATGACCTATTTCAGAAATGTAAGTGGAAAGAGGCACTATATTGCAGTAAAAAAAAGCAAGTCCCTTAGTTTAAATATAAACAATTTTTCAATTACTGTTCGATCGGAAACGAAGTACTTGGGGATTAATTTTCACAATCGTTTACTCTTTAATAGAATGAGAAATATCATGAAATATCAACTCCATCTTTTTTTAAAAAAGATTTGTAGTAATTAGGCACAGTAGCAACACGGATATTAGTGCAATACTATATCTCCTGTATAAATTTCCTTATTGTGTAAATTTCGCTAGCAAAAAAGTTAAAGAAAGAATAAAGAAAGAGGCAGTCTTTGACCGACCTCCACACAACTAAGTTGTATTAATTTCTACTAATAAAATGAAGTGCCTAAAAATAGATAAAATAAGTTTTCACTTAAATATTCTGGTAAGGTCTTTGATGGACTCCAATATCGACGAAAGCACACTTGATAGATATTACTTAGTGGCAATCAATCTATTTAATGAGAGATCAATACCTCTATTGAGACCCTTATGAAAAAGCATCACCACAGAACTATAGGGGATGATATTGATTTATTAATAAAAAAAATTAAAAATGAACTGTTAAAATAAACCTTAATTTTAAAACAGAATGTACTTAAATTTCTTAGGTGTATATATGAATATTTTATATAAACCATTAAGAACTTTAAGAGCTCTGCAATTTAAGTATATTCCCAAACATTATAGAATAGAGAAATAATAAATTTTGTTTTATTTTTTACAACCTTTTGGTTTTTAGGGTTAAGTTTCTTAGTTTTTTTTTAGTTTTCTAGTCATTATTTGTGTTGCGGAAAGAGCAAAAGCAGTGAATGTACGCCGGGAGCAAGCGTACGCAAATAACTTGTTCACATTTAACAATAAGATACAAAGTTTGTTCGACATTAAAAACAATATTCAATATAGAAAAATATAGAAGAAGCTTAAGAGGAAGTCAGGCATATCATTAAGTCGGCCAAAAGAAACAGTATATTAAAAGAAACAAAAAAGAAAAATGTATTGATCTTTTTATGTCTCAATAAAGTTAGTTGTACTGTACCTGCACTGTTACCTTAGAGTTTTTTTTAACTGGATTTTATTGGCAATAGAAATTCGGAAAATGCCACAAAGATTAGATCATTAGTGGCGAGATGCTTAGAGGTAATAAAAGACAAGTGTTGTATTTAGCGTGGTCAGATGTAAGAAAACTAACCACGTTGGAAAAATGCACTTACTTACTGTGAGTTTAAACCTCATAAGTTTGGTATCTGCGTTTGAACACAGACCGTATTGCTGTTGAAGTTTATATGCAAACTACCAACATACATTTAAAAGTTTATTTAAATTGTTTGTTAATTCGTTTACGAGAAAAATGAGGCAACAAATAAAATGTTTTAAAAACTCCTGTGTAAAGTGCTTAACGAATGAACCAAATTTTAATAAAATTGCTCCAGTTTTTGAACCCAAACAGCTATAAACATAGACTGACAGAAACATAGGCAGGCAGATTTTTCACACTTACTACATTACATTTCTCTGTCATCGTAATTTCTTATTTGATGGTTATCTTAATTTTTTTCAATATGCATTGATCCCATTTTTCTAGGATCTACTTGACTAAAAACTGATTAAATATGCAGAAAATTTTTTTTACTGATTTAAATTTTTATTCGCAAATTCTGAATACTTCTTCACTACCTAGATACATGATTTAATGGATTTTTATTTAATTCGTAACTATTGCTCCCAATAAAATAATATATCACGTTGATCAAATACAGATACAAATCTACCTATCTTCTATCTTCTCGTTTTCATGCCGAAATAAAAGATATTTCTATCTACACACCACCGAAAACTGTCAGTTTCGGCTGAAATGCATCCTGCAAAATTCACATCCCCTACCACCCACTAATTTCAGCCCATCATAACTGCATAGCAGATAACTACCACTCCCATTATACACACAACAACAAACAACATAGTCTTATTCCAAACTACTTCACGTAAAATTTAATTTAAAAAAACAAAAAATCGTATCCATTCCATGTATCTTTATGTGAAAGCTAAATGAGGACACGTATCTCCCCCAATTGCAGTTCACAAACGTGTCCAACACAAAACGAAACCCCATATCGCACACAAAAGGAAACAAAAAAACACAACACACTAACCCTATAGCTAGCGCGCCAACACTTTGGTTATAAAAAGATACTCAGATTCAGATACGGATTTCCAAATGCATTTTAAATTGCAGCCATCAGCGACATTATGGCGGCGGCCCAACGCGGCACGGCGGCAGCGCTAGCGCTAGATGCGTGTGCCAAATCCTTGTTCAGCGAACGTTTTCCCTGCTGCACCGTGCACAACTTTGAAGCCCGAAATTTGGGTCACCAGTGTCTTGCGGCTGTAGGTACACAGTTGGGGTATAGGAGTGGAGGGTGTGAATGGCATAAGTGAATTGATTTTTATTTAACAGCCCAGACGGCAACAAGCGCCAACTCACATAAAAACCATTAAATCGCTTAATGTTCCCCGGCAGGTATGACACCCGCGAGCAATGCCAATGCGGGAATGCCCCGCGCGTAATTCGGATTCAAGAGCCACCATCGGAAGATTGCGTGGAGATCGTGGATGGCTGATATGATGGCCCTGGAAAAAAAATAACCAAATGCCGGCTGTGAACCAATAATTCACCATTATACTTGGCGTTTTCAATGTCAACTTTTTTACAATTTTTGTGTTTATATTTCGCGGAGTGTATACTAATAAATTGCTGATTGCAATTATAGAATTTGGGCAACTGAAGCCTGTGTTTTTTGTAGTGGGTCAGAGCTGGGGCTCAGTTTTATGCCAATTAGGAAATTCAAATCAAAGGTAAAGTGCATTTTTCTTATTCATTTTTATGAACCATGCAACGTCTTAGAGCCGAGCTGTGTGTATGGAAATATATTTTTGTCCTTCGCCAACTTCCACAGAACTCTATTTAGAAGTTTTTGTTCGGGAGAGGATGCACAGCAGCTGTCTTCCAAATCACTGGATAATATGCTTTATTCAGGGCGTTTCTAAATAGTGCTGTGTAATAATCTATAGCATCCTCGGGTAGATGTGTTAATAAATACTGGGTATACTACCGACTCCTATTGACTTCCCAACTTTGAAGTTATCGGAGAAATTCGAAGGTGAAAATGAGACAGCAGAGCTCTGCACTTCTTATTTACCTTATATTTAGAAACATAAAAATTCTCAAATAGGCGACAACTAACCGAGGAAAAGTGGTTGTTTCAGTTGCTCACAGTTTTATAGCTTTAACAGTAAATAATGGCTTGAACACGACAAACTGGAGATAATTCGTTGCCACACGATCAGAACAACTACAAAGGCCTTGAGGACCGTTTGGAAATTTCTTGTTTCTTGAATTGAATTGAAACTATAGAATGCTGTTGAAGACACCTTTAGAAAACCTTTCATAATTTAATCCTGTTCAACTAAGGGGCGGTGGATAGCATGCCGATCACTACCAAATCATTTCATGGAAAAATAATTGAAAGGATGATTCTCAGATCACCATTGCGTGAAGCTATTTCGAAGGTCAAAACTGATTCAGCTGAGCTCTGTTCTCCGTTGATTCATTTAATAGAATTGCAGTCCCCACCGCAGCCTCCACCTACCCGGTAGCTAGAACTTAATCTAAGGATCGTTTCTGTGTGTAAATCGTCTGGCGTGTGATCAAGAGTTTTAAGCCATTAATATTGTCAAAAGTCCCCTTGTAGTTTTTCTCTAATACAGAACTCTGTAAATGGATGTTTCTTTTTATTCTTTGGATCAATGTATGTATTGTCTGCCCATCGATTTCTACGTTCCACAAATTCTTGCAATGTGGAGCTGAAATGATATTCGAATGGACTTCTCTGATCAAGGTGTTAGAGGAACGTGGCCAGCGTGTCCTATAATAGAATTGAGGGAGCGCCCAGGCAGAAATTCATATTCAACACCACAAGCAAAAAAAAATACAGATCAGACGAAAAAAATGGCGAAGCGATTGTTTTCAAGTTTTGGTGGAAACTTCTCGAGAAAAACATACAAAAATATGTGGCAGACGGCAACAACAACATCAAGAATACAAAATAAAATTAATTTGTCGTGTTCAACTCCATTTACCGCTTCGAATGTTAATGTTGGAAAAGCCATCCATCAGCGGCGTATATTCAGCACAAAAGGTTAAATAATTTTTGTATTTGTTTAAATTAATAAATTTAACTTAATAATTAAAATATTTTAGATATCAATGAAGAAGAGAAAAGAAAAAAGAAGATGATGCAACAATTGGTTAAGGAAATACAGGAAGAGACCATCAGATGTGAAAAAAGACAGGCGGAAGAGGAAGCCAAAAAAAGGGAGAAGGCCTGGAAACATTTTATGCTTTGGTAAGTTTGGCATTCTTTTAAAAATAAAAATTATGTTAAGGTTAAATTTACTACATCGTCTTTGTTATAGCTTAGCAACTTATTTTGGGTCAACTGTTGCGTTGGCGGCTTGGAGTATCTACAAGCTGAGAAAACAACAGTGGAACTTGGAGGCCAACCAAGATGCAGCATTTTTTTATTATTTTTGTTTTATTTTTTTAAAGATTCTTACAATTTTTATAGTTATTTTGTTAATTAAATGAACAATTCATTTCTTTTAAGGCAATTCAACAAGAAACTAATCTGCAAACATACAACAGATGATTGGCAAAATATTATGAAGCGAGTTGAAAAAAAAGTAATTTAACCAGAGTGTCCTTATTGAAAAAATACTAACAATATTTTTTTACTTTCAGCCTTAGCTTCAGATATCCGTGATGTTCGTCCAACGTTTTCTCCTGGAACAAATGAATCTTTAAGGAATTGAGGGTCAACTTTGCATAAGTATAATTGCTTTGTTAATTTGTGTTTATTATTATTTATTTATTATTTTATTATTTATTTGTTTAATTTTTTTATTACCAATAAAATACACAAAAAATAATTGAAACGGTACATATGTATGTACATATATTTGATTTATAAATTCGGTAGAGATATCCGGTGCTGCTTTTTCCTTTTTCAGTTTAGGTACAGAATAAAAGAAGACTCTTTGATCCTTCAAGGTGGATGACTATTGCATAAACAGGGTAACATTTTTTTTGATGTTGTGAATTGTGATCTTTTAGGATCAATATCGATTGAACTGCGGCTCCTATTTGTAGTAAGTATTTAATTGGAATGGTAGGTTCGGTTAGATTTTGGTGGCTAGCAGGTAAGCAATCCCCTTATGATACCACATAAGATCGTGAAGAGTCTCAAAATAGTTAAGCCATTTGGATCTTCGATTAGGAGGTAAAGAATAATCATATACATACACATGTCTGTCAAATCAGTTCTAAATGTGATTTACCTATTTGTTTTTAGAAAGAGCAGGACAGCGGAGTCCTCGACTTAGATGGAGGTGTTTGCCAAGTTTTTGTAATTGAACCCAATGAAACCAAGAAAGAATACAAATTATGTGCATCATGGATACTTATTCCTCATTGTCCTCATCGTAAGCTTTTTACGATGCTGAGTAAAGCAAAGGAGCTGCCAATGGTGCAGCAACAACAGGACCGGCAACTAATGGAGTAGGAGCTAAAGGAGCAGCAACTGACAAAATACCTGAAATTTGTATATCGACTTACGCTTTAAACTGGTTTCCAAAACAATTCGGAAAAAGTAGTAGCAAGGCCATGGCCACTCGAATATAACTTTTATTTTTTTAATTATAGACAATTGTCCCCTTCGCTATCGTCGATCACGAGGGCTAGTTGCACCACTTGCATACTCTGCTCCTCTGGTCGCTGGACCAGGTGTTGTCATAGCCACCAGTAGCCAGGTGATCGCAAGGAATTACAACGGAATCGCAATTGCTCCAGTCTTTGCTGCATTATTAGCTGCTCCTATTGGTGCTGCCAAATATGTTGCATGATCTTTAGCAGTTACGCTTCTTTTTCACTATTCTTTTAAGTTATATAGTTAAAGATTAGGATAAAAATAAATGAATCTGTCTTGTGGATATTGAGATGGTTTTTTTTTTAAATAATTATTTAAGGACTAAATTAACCCTTATTTCTATCAACTTATATATCAGAAGACTGGGAAAATAAACAATACCAACATACTAATGCCCTTTTTCCAAAAATAAACTTCCT
Organism: Platycheirus rosarum; assembly: GCA_963971375.1. Lineage (NCBI taxonomy): Eukaryota > Metazoa > Arthropoda > Insecta > Diptera > Syrphidae > Platycheirus > Platycheirus rosarum. The sequence continues at coordinate 273,616,239 of OZ020507.1, forward strand.
TCGCTATCGCCATGGGCATCGTTTACATTACATTACATTTTGCAAACCACACCACACTTCAACCACATCATTCCTTTACCTTTAGTTAAATTAAATTCCCTTTCATTTTCTCAACATGTGTCCTTCCTGGAATTTGACCACAAACTAGGAATAAACCCTTTTGTGAACAAATACAAATAAAAACTCTACTTTACCTTAATTCTCGACAAATGTAGAAAATGTCCTTGTTCTCTCCTCCCTTCCAAGCATAATGCATTTGCCGCAATTAAATTACCGAAAATTGTGTCATTATTTGCACTGCTCCAGCTCACACAAAACTTACGTAAATCCTTCAAAGCAATTCCACCAGAAGGGATTCTCTAGCAAATTACCATCGTAATTACGTGAAAACCCAACATTGTCGCTCTTGAAAGCCAAAACCGCTGGAGCTAGCAATGTTTCTCTGCAATTCATGAATCTCATAATTTTTGTGCTGCACTCATACACACTTCGCTGTGGCTCCACTCAAATTAAAAGACGACATATCTTCTTCACCTTTTTGAGTATACGGCGAGGACAATAGAATTTATTCCTCCTCCAGCCACATCTTAAGCCACTGACAGCGCAGCACCAGGACACAGGTAAGCTTCTCTCTATAGCATATTTATTACACATTCGCCTAATGTCTACATCTACAATATCCAGGATCAGCCGCATATTCCTGGTTCTTCCAGTTCTACACCCTGCGCTTTCAGGCCAAGCCACTTCATCAGGACGATAAAGTGAAAGACGTATAGAAACTCCTTCCTCGAAACGTGGTGGATAAATGGTGAAACAATAGAGCACTCATCTTTCTCTAGAAGAAGGTGTTCTTTTGGTGTGTTCACTGTCATATAATATGGGTTATGGTGGGTGGTATGCGATAAGGATACGACGACGCGCACACAATGCCCTCCCCAAAATGGATGCTAATTCATAAATTAAGAAAATATGGCGTTCGTGTCAAAACAGCCCACAAGCTCACTCACTGACTCAGTCACCTGTGAAAAACGATGGCTTGGTGAAGGAGAAACATCCTTAAGGGGGATTCGTTTCTATTTTTCACAAGAATAATGGAGAATTATGTCTCCCGGTTGATGCCGAGATGACTATGAGGTTGTTGTTGTCATTTATTTTGTTTTTAATTCTTGCAACTGGCGTCAGATGGTCCTCTATAATAAACAGGAGTATATTTGTTCATAAAGCTTCCCATAAAGGGGATTGGATTGTGAGCACCCTTTAAGTCGCAACAGCTTTTCGCGTCGAAGATTTAATGAAAAAAAAAATCACAATGCTCAGTAAGGCGAAGCCTATGAGCTCCTGTTTTTAACACAAACTAAAATGTCGAAAGGATGAGGAATATCTTGGTGGTCGTCGCTAAGTTATGTTAAAGGGAAAAGCTTAGCAGCGACTCTCAAGACTTATAGAAAAGGTGAATATGGAGAGTACAGTTTCTTGCGCGACTATAATGAGAAATGGTTAAGGAAGGTAAACACGTAGCTATAATGCAATTAGATGCCTGAATTATTCATGGAACTTACCGGGTTGGATTTATAAGTTGTTCTGACGTTCAATTGGGAGCAACGATCTCTGAGTTATGTGCAAGCTGATGCTAATGGGGTTCCACAGAACAACACGGCAATTGAAATCTCTCATGAATTCAGCTGAGCGGATAATGTGGAAGACATACATACACTACACCCGTGTTCGGGACGTTAATTGAGTGGTAGTGTAGCTGTGGCTAAGAATCTTTATGAGATCAATACGGTAGTTAAACTTACATCAGAATATTATGCTGGGATTAATAAGAATGGTTGTGACTTGAGGACTTCGAAATGGTAAATTATAAGTTCGGTGGTAAGTTCAAACTCCTTTAAAAGTATACACTGTAAATCAACTGTTTGAGACGACTTCTACAACAAGGCTTTTTTCTTACATTTGCTCAACAAACAAAAACCATAACTTACAACCAAAGGCATCCCTACAAAAAAAATTCTTGCGGGCTGAAAGGAATTTGATTAAAAAAAATCATATATTTGGTGTTAATGATTTGTGATTTATCATTATGTCATTTGGCAAAAAAGACTGAATAAATGACAGGCCAATTTTACAGATGTAGCTTCAACAATATGGCCGTTACTAACTGTCAAAGCTCGGAAAAGTTCTGAAGTCTATTGGAAAGGCTTTGTAATTTGAAATAAATTGCACGACTGGAAGTACGTAAAAGAGTTTTCAGCGGAAAAAATTAAACGCCATTTTATTTCTATAAAAATTTGAAACTGTGTTTTTTTTTTTAATCGTAGGAACGATTTTTAAATAAAACGGTTTTTATTTAACAACTTTAGTTAAAAATTAAAAAAAAAAATAATTAAAGAATGCAAACATTAGAACAAAAATAATCTTCATTTAAAAATAAAATTAAACAAAAAAAATTCACCTACGCATTTTTGAAATATCAATTTTTCAAAAAAAAAAAAAAAAATTAAAAAAAATGTTTTAGAAAATATTTGAAATTGAAATAACTTAGGCTACATCTTCCTGAATATAAATTTTGGTTGTAATTGGTTAACCAGTTCACGAGTCGAATAAAAAAAACGGTCCTATGGAAGGTACTATTTTTAGCCCACCATTTAATTTTTTTCCAAACCACAATATAACGCTTATCTACAAAAGCACACTGATTTTTTTTCATTAAAATTCTTGGAGCCGTTTTCGATAAAAATAAGCTTTTAAATAACGGTTATATGACATGTACCGTTAATATTTGAGCTTAAAAAAAACTGAAAAAACCCTCTGTAGAAAGTCAAAACAACTTTAGTTCCAAATTTGAAGAAGATTGGTGTAACCGTTCAGGCTGTAGTACAAAATACATGTGTACGTACAGACAGACAGACAGACGGAATTTTGCCAGTAACTCAAATATGTTTCTCTATAATCATAATATCATGTTTGATTGTTATCTCAATTTTTTTAATCTGTACGAATGCACTGTCTACAAGGTGGCGCAAAATTAATCACCCTATCGGGAGATGTTATAATTTTTGCAAATGGCGTCGTACGTCAATTATATTTGACATTTGGGAACTAGAAAGCTACAGTAAACAGTATAAAAACAGAGAAGCAATGAAGTGCAATATTATTTGATCATTATTCGACTATAATAAGAGAAATGAGGTAAAAATCTTCAGTTTTTAGCATTTTTTAGAAAATAATTTCAAAAACTACCCTTTTTCCGAATATCTTGGTAACGAATTGACATGCAAACATGATTGAATAAATCAATATTGTAGGAAATTTTATGCTCTATAAAATATAATTGAAAGTTTTTAACTAAAGAGTTAAGCAAACAAAGTTATTAATGAAAAACAATATAGAGGTCGAACATTTTGGAGAAAGTGCCGCCATTTTGGATGAACGCGTCATCGTAGAGTAGTAGACTTTTCACTATCGTGTTCTACGGAAAAATTCCAATAAGACGTCATTCAATGAAATGGTATTGCAATTAGTTCCATGTAGGTAAGCCTGCTTTATGAGCTAATTTGACTAGATAATTACTGGCGAACGCTACAGGGCCATGTTCTTTAGGGCTACTTGAAGTCACAGGGTTATGCCAATAAGCCTCAAACCATCGCAGCCCTTAAGGAGAATATTCAACAGAAATGCGAACAGTTATCACCGGAAACCTTGCGGAGAGTCATGGTAAATGCGATAAAACGGACACAAATGTGTACTTGACGGATATCATCTTAACAGAAAATCATTTTTGTTTTTATTTAGTAAAAAGTAGTTCAAAAATAAAATTGAATGATTAATTTTGCTCCACCTTGTATCTATCTTTCCTAAACTAGCTTACCCACCCGGCGTTGCTCATGTTTACTCTACATTTTCGCCACCCAGTAATCAAAAAAAACTTAATTACTTCTTACAAAATGAGCTATGTAACTGCTCGTGAAACGACTTCAGCCACACCAATGGGTGATTGAGATGACCTAGTTACACCTTAAGACATCAATTACCTGCCTGTGAAAGTCCCGTCAAAAACGAGGAATAAATAAGAATTTTCGAAAAAAAAACGACACAAGTGCCACCTAGTGAGTAAATAACATAGCCTAAGTTACTCCTTAGTATATCAGCTACATGTCAGTGAAAGTCGCGTCAAAATTGGTGCAGTCGTTTCCCAGATTACCCGGAACAAACAGACAGAAAGACAAAAAAAAAAGAATGGTGTTTTTGTTATAAGTACTGTAAATCATTTCGTATACATCAAGTAAAAAGCTGTTATTTTGATTTTAAAAATAGACATTTCATTATTATTTATGTACATGTATATTGATTTGAATGTTTGTATGTTTGGATATTTGGATGTTTGTTCCCAAATCACGCCTCAACGGCCTACCGGATTTGGATGAAATTTGGTAGGTAGATGGATAATTTTCTGGATTGAGACATAGGCTACTTTTTATCCAGTAAAAAAAATGCATGGTTAATGTGGGAGAGCTTTATGTATGTGAAAAGCTGCATTGTTTGAAGTTTCTTTAATATGCTTGCTTGCCTTAATGACTGTATGAATTGGTGACGGATATAAAAATATGGAGATATGTAAAATTTTATCCAGGCAAAAATCAGAGTTCCTATGAGAGAGGCTTAAATATGAATTATGTACTTCATTGCTGGAAGTTTGTTTCATAGGCTTCCATGCTTTAAAGACTGCACGAATTTGTGAAAAAGTGCACCGTTTCTGCGTAATTTGAGATTGAAGCTGATTATTTCTAAATTCTGTTCTTAAATGTGTAAATCAAGTACAGATTTAAAAAGCTGGAATATTTTTAAGTCTTTATTTGAGATTACCCATAAGGTGGACCTGTTTTCAAGATTTTGTGTATACTCCATCGGATCGGTTTTTGGTTTAGCTGGTATAACTAGAAAAAAAGGAATTAAAGAAGAGCATTTGCAGAGTAAGAAATAAGAATAACATATCTCTTAACTTGTATTTAACGTAAGACAATAGAAAAATGCCAACATTAAAAAATCTAGTACATAATATTGAAAGTGTTACCATTGTATTTCCTTAACAATTTTGTGTCAAAGCTTTTAATTTACAAAATTATGAAATTTTACTTAATGTGCGGTAAAACCAAAACAAAAATTTACAAATAAAAGGTCAAGGCTGAACGCTCGATGAATTGGAATTCGGATCAACAAACGCCCACTAACAACAAAACCAAATAAAAAAAAAATCAAATTTTTCTTAGCCAACACACACGTTGGTTGAGGGAAGTCATGCTTTGAATTACTAATTTTTCAGTAAGCAACTACTGTTTGCCTAAACGACAATAAAGACCTATAAAATGAATTGAATTGGATAAATGAAAACATATCAAACCATCACTTCACTTCAGTCGAAGCAAAAAAAAAATTAAAATGTTCAAATATGTAAGTACCTTACGAAGGATATATTGAAATATTTATTAATAATTTTTTTGTTTATATAGACCGTTGTCATCTTCGCTTTCATTGCCTGCGCTTTGGCTAAGCCTGCACCAGGACTAGTTGCACCACTTGCATACTCTGCTCCATTGGTTGCCGCCGCCGCTCCGGGAGTTGTCACTGCAACCAGTAACCAAGTGATCGCAAGGAACTACAACGGAATTGCCACCGCTCCAGTTTATGCTGCTGCTCCTGTTGCGAAATATGTTGCAGCACCGATTGCTACCCCTTTAGCTGCTCCATTAGCTGCCGCTCCTGTTGTTGCTGCACCATTGGCAGCTAAATACGTGGCTTCACCATTTGCTGCTCCATTGGCTTACTCAGCTCCATTGACTGCTGCTCCTTTGGGATATGCGGCTTCATATGGATATGCATCTCCATTGAGCTATGCTTCAGCTCCCTTGTTCTTCTAAGAAGTGAAGATGTTGACGGAAATAAATGAATTTGATTGATTTTGACTGAATTTTGTTTGTTTTGATTTTTAGTCTTGTGGTTAAAAAAAAAATATAAAAATGATATGATATAGTAGGTCCTGTTGGATCTTAGTAGCTGCCACATATTTCTTTCCCCATTGTATTTTCGGCTGCTACCCTTGCACCAAGATAATTACAGGATTACACTACTTCAAAATCATCCTCCACTTCCTTGATTGTTGAACCAAAACTTCTCGCAGACATAGCCACAATGTTTTAGTTTTCCCGTCATTAATAGGCAGTCCCAAGTTTTATGAACCGCCTGCTCGATCTGGATGAAGGAGAATTGTACAGCTTGTTGACTTCTAACGATTATATCGATGTCCTCTGTGTAAACCAATATGTGGCTGTACTTGGTGACGATAGTTCCTCTTCTTGACATGCCACAGTTCCGGATTGCTTTTTCCAACACCAGGCTGAAAGGATGCAAGCCTGATTATCTCCTTGTAGGAGTTTATTAAAGATTTTGATTGATCCCGACAGCAAACTGACTACCTACCTGTTTATGTTTACCTTTCTAAAAATCTGAGTCTTTCGAATCGAACTTTGTAAAATCCATTTTAACCGACAAATATGCATCTCACTATCATTTACTTCAGTGAACCTTATACCATATCGAAGGAAGAACTTTTTTTTACAAATTCTTATAAAATTAAAAGTCGACCTTTCACCCAAATTCCCCAGAACATAATTACAAAGCATCGATAAAGACCGCCAACATGCTCCTGCTAAATGGCCGCAACAATTAATCACGGTTAGAGCTGTCCAGAAGCCAAGAAATGTAATTCTTCGCGAAAAACGCAATTAATAACGATTTAGAGTTTGAGCGCTCAAAGACTTTAACTTATTGAATTCGACCTATGAACCCAACAATGTTTAAACAATAATTGATGAACATAGATTCCATGATAAAGTATCTGTATGAGGAAAATGAATATCAAATCATCCAGATAGACATGATGGCTTTGAAATGTTGAATATGCATTCTGATATTCATTTTGTAGTTTTTACATCAAACTTCTAATTATTTCATTTTATTTTGAAAATACTAGAAGATTAAGGAGCATCGATTAAAAATTAATGAAACATTAACATAACTAACCAAATGTCGATAATAAATCCAAAACTGTGGCTAATCCTATTACAAGGACTCTCTTATCCAATGCCAATATAAGTTTTTGTTGCCAATACATATAGCATGTTTATAACACATCCCGAGTAACCTACAATTAATTTCCCATTAAGGATATACGATGGATTCTTTATCAGCAATTAATAACCTCAAGTCAAATGCCACAACCAGGAATGCCCTACAAATATCCCAGAATTTCAAACCATCAAACTTCCTACAAATCCCTCCTCTTTGGGTCTCTCTGTTCCTGCGGCAAATTCAAGCGTATACCGCAAGATGCGTGTAATTGTGTTTCGCATAGATGGGGATATACCTATACATATATATACAGATGTGTGCCACTATTATCGATTTGGTTAGAATTTCATTTGAAGCTCCTGCAGCATTCTTCTATCTCAATTTAGGAGGGAATTTCCGTTCAGAAAGAGGATAGGTGCGCCTTGCCTGCACGCATAACCATACAAACGATTGTTATCCTTAAAAGCTGCTGGCATTCTCTGTCTGTCACTCTCCCCAACAACCTCTGACGGAAAGGTATTCCAAGTATTTCCGTTTGCTTACTACCGTTAAATTTCATATCGCATACCTCTCTCTTTATTTATATTGAAGTGGAATTTATTATCCTTCTTGGTGATTGGATCTGTGGTAACAAGGACAATAACCGCCACTAAGATGGCTATTATGGTATACACGGTATTAATATACGGTACACACACAGTACATTGGCCTTCCTGAGTCCAGAGTCTAACCATCTCGATGAGAAGGACATTCTGAAGCATCAACGCCATTGTTTGTTTCATCCGCATCGTCATCGTCCTTCATGACGATCGATGAGCGCTCGTTCATGTCCTTTTATTTGGAAAATTTTATGAGACGACCGTTAACTAAAGTCAACACCACTTTTTGTGCCAAAGCACTTACCTATCCTTGCCATCGGGTTCCTACATATTTATGGGAATTCTTTTGAGTTTCAAAGTAAGGAATGTGTCCTGCGCATATACATGCATAAATACATTTATATCCGCAAAAGGATCCAACATCCAACAGGAGCTTCTGGAGTGTTTTAGGGACTAAACAGAAAAAAAATCGAATTGAAGAAGTTTGTCCTTCTATCTTATGTTCCCCATCCATTGTTGCTGCTCGTGCTCAGACAGCAGTCAAAGACGTGAGAGTTAAGTTAGGTATATACCTTAATGTTTAAGTGCCAAGGAAGGATTCGGGTTGGTTTACAGTTTATGGTAATTTTAGGTTCTGCATGACCAGCCCCACATCCGTTGCGGTCGGATTTGAATGGTTTTTTGTTGTCGTAAAACAACTTTACGAATCTGTTAAGTGGACGCACTTGAAGCTAAGTGAATAGCTTTAATAGGTTGAGAGTGTTTTGCGAATGTAGTTTCGTAGTTTTTATTTGTGTTTTAAAATTGTTTTTTTATTATTTAGAAAAAAAATGTGCTGATTGCTGTGTAGACAGGTTTTTTTTTTGTTGTCATATAAAACGAAATATGTAAGTGTGCATTTAGAAATTTATTTATATTTGCTGAGTTTTAAATGTGATATTGTAGACGAAAAAAAAATAATTACCGACTGGATCCCTCATACTTGCTCATATGTGCGGCCACATTGTAGAAATAAAAAAAAATTTACCATCCCGTTTTCAAAATATTGATTTTTCAAAAAAAAAAAAAATATTAAAAAAATTATTAATAATACAAAAAAAAGTTTTCGAAAAAAAATTCATGCAAAATTATTAAGGCTACCTTCTTGGAACCGATTTCGAGAAAAATAAGCTGTTACATAATGGTTATATGACAGGTACCGTTAATTTTTGAGCTAAAAAAAATGAAAAAACTCCTCTGTAGATTGTCAAAATATCCTTAAGTTCTAAACTTGAAGACGATTGGGCTAACCGTTTAGGCAGCAGTCCAAAATTCATCCATAGAGACGGACAGACAGACAGAAAGACAGACAGACAGACAGACATACAGACGGACAGAATTTTGCCAGTAAGTCAAATATATTTCTCTAATATCGTAATGTCATGTTTGATTGTTATCTTAAATGTTTTCAAATAAATAAATTGCACGACTGGATCGCAAGTACTTGCTCATATGTGGGCCACATTGTAGAATAAAATGTAAGAAAATTAAAGTTAAAATCAAAGCATTTATTCGATTTTTGTGACTTTTATTATTCGATAAAGTACGTTAAATTGTATTGAGTGAAATAATTTAAACGCCATTTAATTTCTTTAATAAATGTTAAAAAGTGTGATTATTTTTTTTTTCAAAATCTCAGGAGCGGTTTTTAAATATAACGGTTTCTTAACAACATTTTTTTTTAAATATTAAAAAAGAAATAGTTAAAAAATGCAAACTTAAGCACAAGATTAATATACATTTAAAAACAAAATTTAAAAAAAAATTCACCAACCCGTTTTCAAAATATTGATTTTTCAAAAAAAAAATATTAAAAAATACAAAAAAACTTTTCGAAAAAAATGCATGCAAATTACTAGGGCTACCTACATCTTCTTCAATATCAGTTTTGATAGTAATCGGATCACCAGTTTTAGAGAAAGTCGAAGATAAAAAAACCGGACTGCTAAGCAAAGAGTCGGAGTTCGACTCCCCGTGAAAGCCACCGGGGTACTGCTTATTGCGTTGTGTTGCCTATTTGCTTCAAAAAAGTGCATTTCATGCAGCCCATAGAAAGAAGAAACAAGAACGACAACTGGGAGGATAATTCTCTCTTCGTCTACAAACCGAAAAATACCCGTTCAGCGACATATTATGTGTACCGGCCCTGTACATTTCTTATGGGACTACAAATTCGTTTGCATTTATGTGGGCACGAAACGTAAGGCTGATCGGTTGCTTCTCATAAGAATCCCACACGTATTCACATACACAAAATAAAATTTCAGGGTTTGCAGGGCATGGTCGGTACGAGTCGCAGTTTTTTTCTTTTTTCTATGATTAAGCTGGCGGTAAATTGTAGAACCGTTCCATTCTTCCAGATTCACATCACACAAACAGGAATAGTTGAGAATATATGCAACTAGGCCTTGCCTCTTTAAGGAGCTGTCGCGCCGTTAAAAAATACAAAAAAATCAAGCAGCTGCCTCTCTTTCAGACCCTCACAGAGTAGGCTAAGAAGAGGACCATAGCTATAGTTATTTTGACGGATGATGTCAAGGTATTATAGCCGATGATAACGCGACTAGAAGTTAACTTTGAGAAATGGGGCGTAAGAGTTAACCTATTGAAATCAGAGATAATGGTATCTAGAAATGAAGAGGCCATCTGGCTAAAAGAAACATAAATCTAAGTGGAAAGTGGAATGAAAACTGTTTCAAGCTGTTGGTAGAGCTGTCCAGACTTACATGGCTCAGGTTTGGAGCGGTTGAAGAAGTCGATAAACTACAATGCTATATTTTTTTAACGAATCTTAAAACTACTCTAAATTATACTATCACTAGAGACAGAAGACGTTCTTTACCATTACTAAAACCTGGAAATTCACCAAAGATATGTAGCAAAAACGATGTTCGAATACAGAGAAAAAAGACTTCCAAATAAACTGACAAAAATTCTATTAAGAAAAATATTGGCCTGGGTAAAAGGGGTATACATTGGGCGCAGGGACATAAGTTGCCGGGACATAAATCCCAGTTGTACATTACCTCACGCATACTCCAAATACTTTAGTGACCCCAAGCAGGGTCACAAGATTTTCTTTATATCCTGAATCCCTATCTTACTTTACCCTAGTCCGAAGTGGACCTGGGCCTCAACCTGCTCTGGCCTGGCTTCTCTAGCCAGATCGGGTTCTGACTAGCTGCCTCTAGCTTTCACGTAAAGTCAACCGAGGATGTCTTCCATGAGCAACCCAAGTCTCGTAATCCTAAATTCTAATACCCTTTAGTTCGTTCAAGTCTATAAGTTATATCTATTCCTTCTTCTTTTTCAGTATTTCGCAAACTTCACAACTAAACTTATAGCTATGTAAACAAACCAAGTTAACCATTGATATATTTTGAGAACGAAAATCTTCGGCACGAACTCTCTAAGCATCCTCTCCACTATGACATCCTTTAAGTCTATGATTACATAAGGACAAAGCGTATTATTTGCCAATGCTATAAACGATCCCTTTTTCCTGCCCTTAATGTCAAACAATCAAAAAACTTTGACGCTCATTAACTCCATCCTTCGTCGCATAAAGTTCTTGTAATTTTCCTCAAACTGATTTACTGAACCGAAAGCAAAAAAAAATCTTCCCAACGCTAATGAATACAGATCCTTAGCTCCGGAGCTCCTTCAAACTTTCTAACATTATCGCAAGTTTTAGTTCTTTTAACAAAATTTAAAATCACGTCTAACGCAAAATTTTTTTTCGTCCTTCTTGTTTGAAATCTTTTCAAAGCTCTGGGCAACACACATAAACAAGTCTTAGCTTCCCCCATCGCTCCCAGCTTCTCATTATCCTGCCAAATTCAGTCTTTTGAAAGTCAATTAATGCCATGTCTTGAAAAAAAACCGAAGGGAACGAAAAAATCTAGAACTATGAACGAAAAATGGGTTGGGTTGCCATGGTAGTTTTACAATAATTAAGTCGTAGGCAGCACACCAACACCACGACGAAGGTACAGCGGCAACAATTCTTCTTAAGCTCTCCACTTGGGAGATGTTCTGCGTCTCTTCTTAAACGGATGGAAAATAAGAAGAAGTAATCCTTGCGAGCAGCCATCAACTCCTCCGACTGTTTCTCATATCCATTTGGTAATCCTTAAGGAAAGGATTCCTCTTTTTTGTTTCTTTGCATTTTAATTTCTCATTTTTTCTCATTCGTCCTTAATTTGCGAGGAAAATAGTTTTTTTTTCCAACTCTTTCTCTTGAAAGGATATCTTTGTTTTATTTATTTTTTAAGTTACATTTTGTGCGAATGGATGTGGGAGACATCCTTTCAAGATGTTTTTTTTTTGTGGAACATCGTCCTTGTTCAAATGCATCTTCAACAGCATAGATCGTTGACTTAACAAAACATAGACAAAGAGGGAGAAAAGGAAAGGAAAAATAGAATCAGTGAAAAGCAGAGTGAAAGCACTTTCACCACTCTCAAGGTGGGCGGGGGGTGTGGTTTTTGCAAGGATTGTGGCCGCGGGAGTGGTAGCAGGTGAATAAAATGTGCGAGGGTGTGGAAAATTAATTGAAAATTTAAATTGATGATGAAGAGACTTTTCCGAATTTTATTCCGCAATTGGTGTTGCCTTTGTTTTAGTTGTTTTTTTTTCTACCGTCCAACTAAAGAGTCCTTTTTCGTTTCGACTATACTGTTTGCAATTTGCAGCAATTTATTTCGCGGAATAGAAGTGAATTAATGAAGAACAGATTAAACATAGAATTGGAGAAAATGAAAAATACAGTCAAACCAGACCATAAAGTAGTGGGAGGGGGAAGTCGACAGGACTGAGTCTGTAAGACAATTTTTTGGGGGAAATTGTTTTATTTTTTGTGTCTGATGTTGGAAGGAGATGGTGTTTTATTAATGAAAAGCCTCTGAAAGTGTTTGCAATTAGGGACTCTGTTAATTTTAAGTTAGAAATAAATAAATTGTTTGTTTTAAGTGGGAAATGAGGCTTAACAATTTAGATTTTCATTGAGATAAAAGACTAAGTATTAATGAATAAAGGCAGAGGGTTTATTTTTTAGAAAATACAAGGATTTTATTCCACTTTGTTTTTGGTATTTAAAAAAAATTGTGGTAGCCTGAATAAAATACTTATCATTTCTATTTGTTAATTTTGAACAAATTAATTCAATATACATAAATTTAAAAAATTAAAGAAAAACTTTCACATTAATGTTTGTTAACACAGTTAATTTGACACTGTCACATCAGTTACATTCATTATTGCACTTTCCAATTCTCTTTTGTGTTCTCGCAAATTCTCTTATCTTGCTCGCTCGCTTTTGATATTTGCCAATCATTTTGTAATTATTCATCATTCACTGCACTTTGAACCTCCGAACAATAAAGACCTTTTGCTTTTGTTAAAACTTAAATTAATAAGAATTCTTCTTTTCTTTTTTGAGCTATGAATGTCGTCATACGTGTGAGTTTATCATTATCAAACATCAAGACACTTGAAGACCTGGGGAGCTCCTGTGGTTGAGTTTTTTTTATACCTATCGAGAACATTTGAATACGCCTAGTTGTCTCAAATGAAACGATTATAATTAACTGGAATTAAATTAAATCAACTACTGGGAAAACGGAAAAGCTTTTCTCTCAAACTTACTTCTATTGCGTGCCTTTTACGGTACATACTAACATACTGTATGAGGCAAGCATAAGACTAAGCAGTGTAAATAATTTTTTTTTGTTTCCAAAATCAATAACATTCATTTATTTCCATCGTCATCATCTTGAGATATTTACAATAAAATTGAAGCTGAAGTGTAGCTTAAAGGAGATGCATATCCATATGAAGCAGCATATCCCAAGGGAGCAGCAGACAATGGAGCTGAATAGGCCAAAGGAGCAGCAAATGGTGAAGCTACGTATTTAGCTGCTAATGGTGCAGCAACAACAGGAGCAGCAGCTAATGGAGCAGCAACATATTTGGCAAAGGGAGCAGCAGCATAAACTGGAGCATTGGCAATTCCATTGTAATTCCTTGCGATCACCTGGCTACTGGTGGCAGTTACAACTCCCGGAGCAGCGGCAACCAATGGAGCAGAGTATGCAAGTGGTGCAACAAGTCCTGGTGCGGGTTTGGCCAAAGCGCAGACAATGACAGCAAATATGACAATGGTCTAAAAAAATAAAAGGAATTGAATTATTAAAGATGTCCTTTTAAAATGTCCTTTCAATTAATTTACATATTTGAACATATTGATGTATATAATTTTCTTTTTCAAGCTAAACTACTTTACTTGATTATGGAATGTGGAATGATTCAGTTTAAGTCATTTTATAGTTATGTGCTGTAAGGAGGGAAAGCAGTGGCAGTTCATTATAAATTCAAAGCATGCAATTCGCTTGAAACCCATTCTTCGCGTTAGTTATTTGACGTTAAAAAACGTCGGTTTTTTGGTATTAGGTAGGTGTTCATCGTACCTGAATTCCAAATTGCCTGATCTTGACCTTTATGGATATTAATATGAACATTTCACAGAATATACTGTATGGCAAAATGAATAATTCTGCATTATTAAAAAAAGCTGCGTTTTTTGAGTTATGACTGTCTTCTAGGAAATAAGCGATGTATTTTGACCAAAATTCCTGTTTGTTCCTCCCTCTGTGTAAGTTGAATCTTGTAAGGCTGTAGATATAAGTCCCGTCGCCAAATTTGCCAAGTTGAAGTCTGCAAAAGGCCGAGTTCTTATGAACAGCAAAGAATCGGTTGCCTTAGGTTTTGCTGTACACTTTCACGGACCGCGGCGATATTCTCGACCAAACTTGCGTTCCTTTGACTTAAGAACATTGGTTGATTGATTGCCGAAGCGGTCGTCTGAAGTTTGGCCATCAAAAGTTAAGCTAAGAGCCTACTGGTTACTATTACTGGAATGCTGTTCCTTGGTGTATTAGTTATCATGGTAATTTGGCACCAGTAACTGAATAATAAATGACTGCTTGATTTGACAAATGTTACAAAAATAAAAATGGCCGCCACAGGAATGACCAATTGAAAGAATTACTTTTATTAAAATAATTTAAATGCACTTAATAAAATAATGATGATCAAATAAACAATCACTTAAGATTTTCATTAAAATCAGAAATCAGTTTACTCAATGGATTGCTTAATCCAAAGTAACACAAGCACCAGCAGTCATCATATCATCAGTCAGTTTGCTTTTCCATTTCAATACATATACGTATATATATATTTAAATACGTCAAAGGATATTAATTCATCCAATCAACACCGACAGCCATCCAACCAAAACCCAGCTGCATGTAATCCCTATCCAAACCATCGACTTAATGCCTCGAAAAAAAGTGTATAAAATTTATACCATCAGCCGAATAAAGCAAAGAAAACGAAGGTACAGGAAACACATTGTGAGCGGGGAATTTTTATTAAACGTATTTCTGGATCAATCAATTTGATTAAATCAGCACCTTAACTCCATCCACACCGCCTCCTCCAGAGTGGATGAAAATATTCAATAAAATTATCAGCTGCACACGAGTTTAAAATTCCAAGAATAAAATAAATAAAAAAAAAAAAACAATTTTCGAAAAATGGGTTTTGCAAATTCATGGCTAACAGATGGGCAACATTTGTTGGAAGCTTCATTTTCGAAATTAACCAGATTATTCATAAAAAAGAGGAAAATGTTTGAAAGAGTCCTTAAAGCCACAATCTGAGTTAAGGATTGTCAACAAATTAATCTGCTTTTCAATTTTCCAAATTATGAAACGTACATAATTGCTTTGCAACATTTAGTGGATTGGTTAATTTTTTTAATGAAACACAAATTTGGAAATCAAAATTGAACAAAAAAAAAGAAAACTGTAAAGGTCAAGTCTTGATAGTTTGGTATTCCAACAAATTCCTCAAGAAACTGCTATTTCCCATAAACGAGCACACTGCACTGTTGGAAGCAATCATCATGTCTTGAATTATTAAATAGTTTCAGCAATCCACAGTTAACAAAAAAAAAAACCAATATAAAACGACTTGACTTTAGTCAGTTTACACACATCACAACTTCACTTCTTTTGGATCACTTCAATCGAAATACCAACTCAACTCAATTAAAATGTTCAAATACGTAAGTTCATCAAAAGGACATTTCGTAGAAATATATTAAAAAAACATTTTTTTTTTGTTACAGACCGTTGTCATCTTCGCTTTCATTGCCTGCGCTTTGGCCAAGCCTGCACCAGGACTAGTTGCACCACTTGCATACTCTGTTCCTTTGGTTGCGGCGGCTCCAGGAATTGTTACTGCCACCAGTAGCCAAGTCATCGCAAGGAATCACAATGGAATCGTAACTGCCCCAGTCTTTGCTGCTGCTCCTGTTGCCAAATATGTTGCTGCACCGATTGCTGCTCCATTAGCTGCTGCTCGTGTTGTTGCTGCACCATTGGCAGCTAAGTACGTTGCTTCACCTTTCGCTGCTCCTTTTGCTTATTCAGCTCCATTGGCTGTTGCTCCATTGAGCTATGCTTCAGCTCCCTTGTTCCTGTAAGAAGTGAAGAAGAAATAAATGAATTTGATTGATTTTGACTGAAATTTGTTTGTTTTGATTTGAATGCTTTACCGAAAAAATAATGTTTTGATTGTTTACCGATTCTTTTACATTATGGTATCTATTATATATTAAATGTGTACAAAAAGAAAGGACATTTTTTTTCAAGATCCAAAATGTAGCCTGAAAACACGCCAGAACAGTGAAAATTTTTTATTTGACGTATAAATCAACAAATCATGTAAGGCATACCAAAGCAGACGGAAGCGAATAAATGCTATTGGTTTAATGTGCTTTATGAATGGTTGTCAAAAAAGAAACAAAAAAACATTATAAAGACAAAAAAACATGTTTTACAAAGACGCCGCGCCGTTGTCCGTTGAAGACACTTGTTTACAGCACAACAGGTAGCAGCAACAGTTGAACACACAGTTTTATTGCTTAAGCAATTCTTTTGTTTGTGTGATAAAGAACTCAAAGCATTTTGCCTAAAAAGAAAAACATGTTTTGTAGTACAAAGACAGATTTTTGTTTTTTCAAAAAACGAAGTTTTATTTTAGTTTTTTTTTTTTTGATTTGTATTGATTCAACACGTTTTCTTGTTTTATGAAAAAGAAAAGTTTTGTCTTATGTGTTCTTAGTGAAAGTTTTCATTTAAAGTAATAAGGATAACTTTTTGAAAGTTGTGAAAAACATGTTTATTGCTAATGTGAAAGGCACAATATATTCTTAAATCAATTTTTATTTGCTTTATTCAGGGGCAAAAACTATTTTCGGTGACAGCGAAATAAGAACACAACCACTTCGTTCGGCATCTGATATTCAACTGAGACAAGTCATATGCCACCTACGGTTTTCTTTCTTGTCATTTTACATGGCTTAAAAATATACAGCTTTTCCTGCACCAAATTATAAAGCTATCAATTTATTAATATCTGTCTGCAGAAGAATGCGTTCACCGCTAGACTATTGTGTCTCAAAAATCTTCAATTCATCAGCAAATATGAGAATCTCACTTGCCTTTATGCATTCTGCATAACTTAACGTAACATAACGTAACTTAATGTATAGCAAAAATAAATAGTAAAGGGTCAAAATGGCCTCCCTGAGGTACGACAGGACGAATTCTAAATTTTGCCTGGAGGATATGATATGATTTGATCCAAGCTAAGAAAAACGGAGGAAAACCAAAAGCAAAATTAATTCGTAACTTAGTCCATCAAATGCTTTTGATAAGCCAGTCTAAATACAATCAACTTCATAAAGTTTTTCTAATGCATTTGAACATTGGTTGGAGAATGTAAAAGGATTTGTAACAGTTAATGTTTTCTTGACAAATTCGTGGTGTTATTCACATATGAGACTCTTAGATATGTTAACTGTACAGGGTGGCGCAAAAGTAATCACCCCATTAAAAGACGCCATAACTTTTGCAAATGACGGCAAATGTCAATTTTGTTTTGAAATTTGTAATGTATACAGTTCAGATGCAGAATTCACGTCATTAGGCCATAGAATGCTATACTTCTAAAAAACGCCAATACAATATTTCCACGTCGTCTAAGCTCTCGATTTGGCGATTTTCACCGGCCGGCCATATAACTCCAGACTTTTAATTATAGGGTTACTTTAAGTCCCAGAGTTATGTTCAACAAACAAAACTCAGACTTTTGAAAATCCGTCAGGAATGCAAGAACTTGTCGCGGGAAGTTCTGACACAAGTGATGGAAAATGACCTACAACGAGCGCGTATTTTGATCAGCTGTCGGCGGCGGCTCCTTGACCGAAATCATTATTTTCGACTTGATGAACAAAATTCTAATTAATTACAAAAACATAATCCACAAGCCATTCTTAATAAAAATTTACAGCGAAACAAAAAACATTGAATGACAAATTTTTGTGCCACCCTGTAGATTAGATATGAGTTTTGACCCTAGGGCGGTCTTTACAACTTCTTGTGTAAGTTTTTGGTCATTATATTAAACCAGCGATCTGTGACATTAAATACAATCCAATGAAAGGAACATTTCTTAACTAGCCATACCAATCAAAGCAAGACTAGCTAAACAAATATATGTTTTTTTTTTTTTTTTTGGATTATCATTCAAATAGAAAACTAAAAACCAAAACAACAAAAATTCTGTCAAAAAGTAGTCAAATTCATTTATTTTCGTCAACATCATCACTTCTTACAGGAACAAGGGGGCTGAAGCATAGCTCAATGGAGATGCATATCCATATGATGCAGCATATCCCACAGGAGCAGCAGCCAATGGAGCTGAGTAAGCCAAAGGAGCAGCGAAAGGTGAAGCAACGTACTTAGTTGCCAATGATGCAGCAACAACAGGAGCAGTAGCCAATGGAGCTGAGTAAGCTAAAGGAGCAGCGAAAGGCGAAGCAACGTACTTAGCTGCCAATGGTGCGGCAACAACAGAAGCAGCAGCTAATGGAGCAGAAACTGGTGCAGCAACAAATTTGGCAAAAGGGGCAGCAGCATAAACTGGAGCAGTGGCAATTCCGTTGTAGTTCCTTGTGTTGACTTGGCTACTGGTGGCAGTGACAACTCCCGGAGCGGCGGCGGCAACCAATGGAGCAGAGTATGCAAGTGGTGCAACTAGTCCTGGTGCAGGCTTGGCCAAAGCGCAGGCAATGAAAGCGAAGATGACAACGGTCTATATAAACAAACAATAAATTATTAAATATTCCAATATATCCTTCGTAAGGAACTTACGTATTTGAGCATTTTAATTTGTTTTTTTTTTTTTGTTGTTTCGACTGAAGTGAAGTGATGTTTTGATATGTATTCTTCAATCCAATTCAAGTCATTTTATAGATCTTTCTGTCATGTGTCGTTTAGGCAAGCAGTAGTTGCTTACAGAAAAATTATAAATTTAAAACATGACTTCCCTCTACAAACGTGTGTGTTGGCTAAGAAAATTGTTTTTTATTTTGTTGGTTTTGTTAATAGTGGGCGTCTGGGCGTTTGTACATCCGAATTCCAATCCGTCCAGCGTTCAGCCTTGACCTTTGATTTGTATTTTTATGTTTTGGTTTTACCACACATTAAGTACTATTTCATAACCGACAAGACAAAGACCTAAAGTTTGTTCGTATCTAGATCTGATTCCATACAAATCTTTTTATAAACTCCTCTATTCGGTAAATTGAAAGGAAGGAACATTATCTTTTCTTGCGGTTTATTCGAAAGATTATAACGACATGTCGAGTAGACCTTAATCGCAAGTGTAGATTAATTGTGTCCAAACAAAAAATGATATTTAAATTGGAAGCATCGCGTAAGCCGGGTCTCGGTGCCTTGGGCTTACTGGAAGAGTTTTTAGATTACGATCTTAAAAGGTGTGATTTTTATTTTTTTAAAGCTTTTAAGATTTTTTTAGCAAACATAATATTTTTTGCTTAATATTTCTAAAAGATTAAGTTTATACTCATACTTTTCCATGTCCACCGGCATAAGGAAAAACATCTTAAAAAAGACCCTTGAAACACACTTCAAAGGTATAATCCTTCTTAGCCAGTAATGTAAACGCAGTACTTACTGAATATTATATACCCTTTTGCCGAACCCTTGAAACCTATTCGATTTTAAATGATTCCTTTGATCAGAGAGAACACTTTGACTTTCACCAAAAAGAAAAAAAAGAGGCACATCACATCCTCAAAGAAAGTGCTCTTCGGCTCCATCGATGTTTTGTACACGAAGCACAATTTCAAAATCAAAACCACAACGCCTGGCTCCTAAAAGATGCACATTAAAAGCTGAAATTACAAAATGCACTAACATAAGTCCTTTATCATACCCTCCTCCCTCCTCCATCGAAGCATTCCCACCCACACCTTGGCCAGTCGACTCTCCAGTTCGATACACACTTCGAATCCATTTGCATTGACAGCTCTTTGCGGAAAAGGATGAAGGCTTATGCTTCCTTGGCGATAGTGTGTGTGGTTTAATGTGCCAATGGAAGGGAACAGTGTTTTGCTGCTCCTCGATCGCATCCTTACAAGTGTATATTTTCAATGGAGGAACATCACAAAGTTTTATGCTTACACTGTGTATACTTTAAGAATAAAGCTGCTGCTCCTGCTTCTTGGTGCTTGGTGCTTGATGCTGTGTTGTTAAACGAACTCCTTGCCGCGCATTTGTTGCCCAAAGGTGTCAAAGGAACTTTTAGAACTTATTTTTTGTTTATTATGTTCATTTTTATGAAATAATGTTCAACTCCTTCGAGTGAAAGTGGTGGGTGGTGTCAACATCCATTTTTGTCACACCATGCCCTCTTAGTGCTCCTTTATTTGACTTTACAATGTTCATGCAACATGAAAAGTTATACATATAGAAACATATATGGAGCTTTGATGTTGCATTTATGAAATTTAACCCGGATGAAGGGATGGGCGATGCAACGTTGGCGTTGCATCACAAAGTGACAGCGAGGGGGTAAAGGTACCCTTGAGACGAAAATTGTCAACTCAAGTATACTTACACACAGAAATGCGGAGTTTGGTGTAACTTGCATGCTTTTTGGAGCTACATGATGCGGGGCAAGTATTCCGACAGGATTTTGATACTGCTACTTGTATTTGGGGCTCCTTAGCTATGATGTTATTGCAGACACATTATATTCTTGGGGCGAGACAACACACAAAAGTTTAAAGTTCACAAACTTGGAAGTGTTGACATCTTTCGGGATTGTTCGGTGTCACTTGATTTATGGATGAGAACTGCTGCAGTTATGTGTTTTGTTTGCTTAGGGGAGAGGAGGGTAGAATAAAAGAGAAAGGATAATTAAAAGTTTGTCAGTTTGGTGCATAATTTAAGTGACAGGTAAAAATATTCCTAAATTCTTATCGCACTGTTAGAGTCCTGATCCTGACACATGAATTGTAAGTAGTTGTCGATCCAAGGAACATACAATTAATTATGTTTTAAACTGGATAATTTGGGGACAATTGTGTTCATTTTTGATACGAAGATTGCAACTGAGGATTCCATCAAAGATAAATAAATCTGAACTTAAGCTAAAGCTTTTGATTTTAAAGTGTAGTAGCAACTTGTAGTAAATTGTGGGTCAACTGCTTTCCTGCGGCCAAGACTATAAGTCCCTATACTTTGGTTCCAAAAGAAGCCGTTTCGCCAAAAAAAATTAGTATTTATTTATTAAATTGTAGTTCATTGTTGTTCTCAGCTTCCTCTCTTTCTTATTAATTTTAAAGTCCGCTTTTACAGTTCATTCTAGGAAATCTATAAAAAGGGATATTCCTTTATCAATGCCCTTTGCGAACTTTCGATTTTTCATTCGAAACCATTCGTCAAGGATTCATTGGAATGAGATTTGTGTGCAATTTGTTTTGAAAAGCATTAACATTCTGGCGAATCCATAAGGACGAACAGAAACGTCCTTTTCTTGGTAATTTAATTTCACCTTCAATATACAAATTGAATGAAAATAAAAGAAATTTTGTTGGAATGCCATATTGGTGCATAAGACGCATTAGACATTATGACATTATGTATTTCAAAAGCTCTACTACACTTTTTCTGTGTTTTTATAGAAACTTAATTATTTTTCTTGATGAACTTTTTGACATTTTAAAATATAAATAAAGAGACCAAAAGCATTTTTTTGGAATGAACCCAAGGAAGAAAGCAGTTCTTGAAGAGTTCTTTTTTCAATAAACTGGGTGACATCGCTAATAACAAACAAAGATATCCTGAATTTGTTAATCGACACTTTCCATCCCTCCCTCTCTAACCTTCCAATGCTCGCGCAGTGCGTTTAACATTATAAGCGCTACACAAATCCCTTGTGCGCACGCACTTAAAAATAAGATTAATTGGGGCCCTCCCAGCCCAGCCCACAGCACTAGAACCGATAACACGATAACAGTCAAACAGTGTCGATCTTAAGCTCACGAAGGCCAATATGATATCATTTTAACTAAATAAATAGTTTTTAGGTTTTTATTTTCGCGGATGATATTCATATTAGATAAAGTTTTTTATTTTCGGAACTTACCGCGTTATAAGAAATATTTTCTTATTTATTTCTACCCGACGTTTCGAAGAAGTTTCATCCCGTGACCACGAAGTATGAAACTTCTTCGAAACGTCGGGTAGAAATAAATAAGAAAATATTTCTTATAACGCGGTAAGTTCCGAAAATAAAAAACTTTATCTAATATAAATAAATAGTTGCCTTATGCGCACCAGCCCTAAGTGAAACTCAAGATGGAGCGAACACTGATTTATCAAAATTCGCTCTACATATGAATACCTCAATACTATTACTTTTATCATATCATGGCCTCGTCTGCCTCCGCTATCTGCTCAGATCACACCCGAATGAAGGTATGTCGAAATCTTTGCTGTGGTTTCCCACCTTACTCAACTACTGGATGTGCCAAGTTGAATACCCGATGTTCCTGGGCAAGCCGCCCATACTCTAGGCTTGTTTTATACATCTCACCCTGATATGTATAACAATTAGTGTAATTTCTCCATTTGCCAATTCGGATCATTGTATCATTTCAGGAAATATCTCGTCCACCACTCAACATTTCATCATCATCTTCGGTTATAACGCTCACCACCGATGACAATGGCTCACAGCAACGTTGCCCTCCTGTCATTGAGAATGTACATTTTTTCATGGGACAGATTTTTTTCCGCACTCGTCCAGTAGCAAGAGTCCTCAAAGATCTGATGTACACAAATCCGCTGGCCCGGATAGTATATCCCACATTTTTCTAAATAGGTCTCCTTCCACACTGGCAAGGTCACTGCGTAAGCTTTTCCATCGCTCCTACTGTTTTGGAATCTTTCCTGGAAGATGGAAAACAGCATTTGTCTAGCCTGTCCCTAAGAATGGCAACCCCTCCTCCTCTACACCCAACATTTACTACCCTTCTTCCTGGCCGGATCAATTAAGCTCCCCGATTACAGCAGCGTCTTTCAGGATGAAGTCCTGGCAGTGACGGCAGCTGCTAAAGAGACTGCAGTGAAGGCAATACCACACGCTGATATCACCTTTTTCATTGACAGCTAAGCAGCGATTAAAGCAATTTTTGCCATTAAAATAAAATCAAAGCTTTTAGCTTGCTTTCGCGAAGAGCTAAAAGTTCTTGGCGCGCAGCATAATATAAGACTCTGTTGGGTTCCTGGCCACAGTGGTGTGCAAGGAAACGAAAGAGCTGATGAGCTGGCAAGAAAGGGATCATCCCTAGAACTTAACCGAGCCGACACAACGGTAAAGATCCCAACCTGTAAAATCAAACGGACGATAGGGAATAAGGTACTCGCCACAGCTAACGAGATATGGAACTCGATCGACTCTTTTGTCGTAACCAGGAAACTATGGCCCTACTTCAATAAACAAAGAACAGAAAAAATTCTACAGCTCAAAAAGAAGTCGCTACGATCCTTTGGGAGCATACTGACCGGGCATAACATGCTGGGTTACCACAAAAAGAAATTGAAGCTCAGCACGGACGACTTGTGCAGAGGTTGTGGCGACATAGATGTGCATGAGGACACTCCTCATTTTCTCTGTCACTGCCCGGCACTATGCCGCTTAAGAAATGAAGTTCTAGGAAGTCATTTCTTCCAGGACTTAGAAGAACTATCTGAACAAACAGGTACAAACCTACTCAGATTTATTAATAACTCAAAATGGCTTGAGAAAGTTCTCAATAGTTCGTTCTGTGTCCGACTATTTTACTCATTTTTGTAATTGATTTTCTGTCGGGGAGCTTCACCGAATCCGAACCACCGTATCGAAACAAAGCTTACTTTTAGGGGATTTGTGATTTCCTCAGTAAATAAGCTGCCTCTGACGAGAAATTGAACTCTGAACCTTTCGCATTATCATTGAAGTCCAACGCAGTAACCACTATACCCTGAGACATTAAAAACTTAACCAACAGTTTGAAACCTTTGCTTTGCGAACTAATCGAATTTTCGTCATTCATTGCAGTAAGAAATAAACAAAAACTTGAGATGTCAACCTGACAGCAATTTAAAAAAAAAACTTCACAATTTTTTTAAATCTTAATATCCAGAAGTTTTTGGGTTGAGTTCTTGTTATTTGAGATAAAAAACTTTTGATTTTTACAACTTCATCATCAAATTTTCAACGGAAAATTTCCCACCTGGCAACACTACACTTATGTGTCGTCTATACAACTCTTACCTAAACCTACGAATAGAATAATTATGCATGTCATATAAGAAAAACATAAATACAAAAAAAAATAAAAACAATATAAATGACAATCACGGAATCGAGACAGAGAATTCGCAGATTGGAATTCAATTTTCTTGGAAAGCTCACCTGCTATCCTTAAACGCTAGGTGACACTCAGAACCTCACGTATCTGCGATCATGAGATACGAAAACGTTCCGATATGCAAGCATCCAGACACTCGAACACAAATCCCGTACTTGAAAAATACTGTCGTCCTGGGTTGCCTCCATCCTTCCTTATCATCTTCATCGACACAAGAATCAATGAATATTCATGCGAAAGCAATTTTAATCAAAATACCGTCGTTTGTGTATATATATAATATTTTTTTTTGATTCATTTATTTTCAAATAACGAAATTTATTTGCACGCCCAGGTGGTTATACACGGAGGAACACTTCCACTTCTACGAGGAGGCGGGTGCCAAGTTGAATTCAATTCGATTCATCATGCAATTAGTGATTTGCCCATGGGATCCTTTTTCGTTTGTGGTTACACACCCCATCTGTGCTTTTGTTTGAATTCGAACACAAATTCGCTTCAATAAATTTTTGTTGCTATTTTTATTTAAGAAGAAGAAGAAAACCAACAAAAAAAGCCATATCTTGCCATATCCTTCCTTCGGCACGTCTCTTGCACAGTATTTACCTGTTGAAGGAAACGGAAATGCTCCATAAGTTCTAGTCTCTATGTACACGTTTCGTACGATGTAGATGCTTGTTGCTATAATTCTCTGTTCCACCAAGGATGCAGCTTTGCAACTAAATCGAATAGCAGATGTTCGTTCAAACAGCTGACATAGAGAGTGTATAAAGAATCTATAAGAATAAAGGATTTCCGAGCAAAGAACTGCAGACCCGGTGGAATGAAATGGGGATGACTTTGAAGGGAGAATAAACGTTTTCGAAACGTGTTTGAAATTTTCAATTGTCAAATGTCGAATGAGATAGCATTTTGCAGCGCGCAGCCCATTTTATCATTGTCTTTGTAGGGGGCTTTTCCGAACCGTACCATGTGGAGACTTAGAGCGGCAATGTTAGAAGAACTTATTCCAATTGTGCTGCCCCTATGGATTGTTATGAATTGCAATGAATTGAAAATATTGAGAGTGAAAATATTCCTTCCTGCCTCCGGCCCAGAGCAGGAAATTGATGGCAATGAATAACTTGTAATTCGTTAAAGTAAGTTTCGGGGCGTGACTTTTATAGTTCTATTTAATGTTGGAAATGAGATTTTTGTTTTCAAAGGATGGAAAACAATTGAAGGATACCAAAGCCAGTTGTTGAAGAATAAAAGTGCAGGGACACTGGTGATTGGAGGATAATCTTTTTCCTTAAATGAAATGACAAAATTACATATTACTTTGATTCTTTAGCGTTTAAGTAAATAATATATAATATAGTACACAAATAATAAAATATATATATAAAGTATATAATGGATACAGCTTTTCTCACTCTCGATTTTGACTTTCACGCGTAAACCAAAAACCAATGTTGATTGACACCTCCTATCTCTCCTCTTCCTATCTTCCTAATGCCCGCGCAGTGTGTTCTACATTATAAGGGAAACAAATAGTCCCTTGTGCGCGCGTTAATTATAAAAAAAACAGGTGTTCATGAAGTTTATAGTGAAATAAAAGCGACCATTTCTTTTACGTCAAGAAATGTTTTCATTCATTCAGAATTTGGCCCAAAAATAGTTCCGAACTCCATTCCCTCCCTCTTTGTTATCAAATCTGCCAACGCCAGAAAATGGCAAATTTCATGTTTACTTGCGATTATAGGGACTATAAGGCAAGTTATGCATTCGTACAAAAAGAAAAAAAATATATAACATATTTGAGTTACTGGCAAAATTCTGTTTGTCCGTCTGTACGGATGTATATAGAACTACAGCCTAAACGGTTTGGCCAATCGTCTTCAAATTTGGAACATAAGGTTATTTTGACATTCTACAGAGGACTTTTTTA
This sequence comes from Platycheirus rosarum, assembly GCA_963971375.1. Classification (NCBI taxonomy): domain Eukaryota; kingdom Metazoa; phylum Arthropoda; class Insecta; order Diptera; family Syrphidae; genus Platycheirus; species Platycheirus rosarum. The sequence goes on from OZ020507.1 coordinate 273,642,793, forward strand.
TTTATTTTTTTTACCTCAAATATTAACGGTACCTGTCATATAACTGCTCCAAGAATTTTAATGAAAAAAATCAGTGTAGTTGTAGGTTATGTTTTGGTGAAAAAAATCAAGGTGGTGGGCTAAGAACGGTACCTCTCATAGAACCGTTTTTTTCTTCGACTTTCTCGAAAACTGGTCATCAATTTCAATCAAAATTGATTTTCAGAAAGATGTTAGCCTAAGTAATTTTATTTTAAAATATTTTCCAAAACTTTTTTTTGTTGTTTTTAATAATTTTCTTAAATTTTTTTTTTAAAAATCAATAATTTGATAACGGGTAGATTTTGTTTGCTTAAGTTTGCATTCTTAAGTTTGCATTCTTAAATTATTTTTTTTTTATTTTTGAAGAAAAGTTATTAAAATAAAATCGTTTTGTTTAAAAACCGCTCCTACGATTTTGAAAAAAAATTACACCTTTTCACATTTTCTAAATAAATAAAATGGCGCTTAAATTTTTCCGCTGAAAACTATTTTACGTACTTTTTTCAAGCAATAAAATCATCAGAAAAATCGAATAAGAACTTTGAAGTTCCCTTAATATTTTTCTAAGTACGTGCGATCCAGTCGTGCAATTTATTTTGACGTGATAACGTCTTATAAATCGATGACAGGCTACACAAATAACATGACTCATGATGATACGACTCATGACTCATGCTAACCGCGATACTGTGGTTCTTTAAACCAAAATTTATCGCAAACGTATTCTGAGCACCAGATAAACATCAGATGTATGTATGTGTGGTTGTAAAGGGAGTTTTTTTAAACGTGTGGTTTTCAAGAAATAAAACTCATATAATTTAATATTATGGCCAAGAATTTAGCTTGCCATTATGTTTTAAAATTTATTTCGGGGGAGGTTGCAGCCACGGCTGGTTCGAATAAATTTTAGCCGAGAGGCCCAATTTGCCCAATTTTGTGAAAATCGGGATCGGTGGCCATCTCGTTTCGGGCCCATTCACAGAAAGTGCGACTGATGGTCGTTTGGCTTCAATTCTTGCACGAGTTGGATTTTGTAAGCCCGCAAACCAAGATCCTTCTGCAAAATCTTCAACGTTGTCCAATAGTAAGTCTGTTCATTATGAAATGGCAAATCAAACTGAGCATAAATCAAGTGACTGCTGTCAAAAAGACAAACTCCGGAAAAAGTATTGACAGATTGAAAACCACACGTCTAAAAAAAAACTCCTTTTATGTCGGGTGTGTACTCTTAAGCCGCCCAACGGATTTTAATGAAATTTACAGGGTAAATATAGTCATTCCCAAGGATCGTTCCTGTGAATGTTTGGTTCCGCTAGCATTATTTTTGCATTTCACTTTAAAACATATTTTTTCTAGGGCGTAGTAATTCGCGCGGATTGGTACTATGTTGTTGGTGCAATAGTATTTTTGGTACTAGATTTTTAGTATTTAGTACTATAATTTAGTACTATTGTATATTTGGTACTAGATTCAAAACTATATTTAGTACTTAGTAGTAGTAGTAGATTTAGATTTAGTAGATCAACAAAATTTTTCAAAGAAATTTTCGTTTTTTTTTAAACCATTGTAGATAAGAAAAGGAATTCAAAAACCTTCAATATTGGCTTTTGAATTTCTTTTCACAGAAAAGAGCATTTCTTTTTAAAGAAACTGATGAATGAATCCTTGACCGTCCAAGATTTTCCTTAAACAAAATTCAGCATTCCTTCACTAATTTGTGTACTGAATTCCCCTTTTTTTAGTACTGATTTATGAAATGATAGATACCCAGAAACCACAACGTTAATACCAGTTTCGCTTAGTTGGCCTTGAGCGCTTGGCAACAATAATTTGCAAGAAGCTCATAATACTAAACAGTTAGCTCGCATATTACTGACCCATAATATGTAAAAAAAACTTAAAAAACCTTAAAATTACAACAAAAACGAAGAAAAAAAATACAAAAATCGAATTTGCAATTAAATCACACAATCATGAATATTTGAAATAAACGTGCCCCTCGTAACACCATCACACAGTTCGCACTTTCAATTTCAACTGCGACACACACCACATGAATACTAAGTAACATCTGCAAAGAAGTATAAAACCGAAAGGCATTCCCAATCGAAGTATCATAGTTCACTTCACGTTCCACCGTAGTAAACCAAGCCAAACCAACCCAAACCATTCAAGATGTTCAAATTCGTAAGTAAACAAAAAAAAAAAAAAACGAAAAGGATTACCATCACGCTCCAAAAGGATTGAAAGGATTAATCGTTTTACATTTTCAGGTTGCTATCTGCTTCATGGCTGTTGTTGCCCTTGCTGCCGCTAAACCAGGAATTGTTGCCCCCGTGGCCGCCTATTCAGCACCTTTCGTAGCTGCTCCTGCTGCTTATGCTTCGTATGTTGCTCCATACGCATCAAGCTACAACGCCCACTCTGTTGCCCATTCAGCCGCCTACCCAGCTGCCTATGCTGCTGCTCCATTAGTTGCCGCTCCAACTACATATGCTGCAGCACCAGCTACTTTTGCTGCTCCAGCTGCATATGCCTCAGCAGCTTATGCTGCTGCTCCAGCTTTCGCACCAGCAGCCTATGCTGCACCAGCTCCTCTGCTCTTCAAGTAATCAGACGAATTGGACTCTTTGTACAATGCTTAGACTATGATCGATGATAATAAATGATTTTAAACGGAAACAAATGTTTTTTTTTTTTAATTTTTGCATGACAAAGTTTTTTTAAATGAACCTCCTGTCGCAGGATCAAATTTACTTAAATTGTTTCTCCGAAAAGGAATCTTTAAAAAGAATTATTCGTGCATAAGCCATTTCCACCCAAACAAGACTTTATGCAATCCGCATAACTTTATTCAAACAAAAAGGACGAACCACTTCATGATCCACCCTTATCACTTTCTTACTTAAACAACCGGAAGACTATGTGCGGCGAAATGATAAAAATGACGAAAAGTCAAGTAACGAATTTATTTGTGTCAACAAGCGTGCAGTATAAAAATGAAATCCTTAAGGGCATCCTCAACCTCTGGAACATAATTGTGTGAAAGTTTTCTGTCTTACTTCCAGAATAAAAGGACGACAACGGCAAACATGGCAACGCAGAACTCAACGCACCAAAGGATAAAGCATCTCCGTTTACAAAATAAATTGAATTGAATAGTTTAGGAGAAGAAAGTTTTGGCGGATTTTCATCGTTTTCCCCCAAAAGACACAAAATGTTATAAAGAATAAGGATATATCCACTTTTGTTTGAGAGAGATTCTGGAAATTTTTGTTACAAGTTTCCTGCTCCTGCCATTTTGGGTTATTCCATGCGGAGCTATAAGGATTGCTTTGCTGACAAGTTGTCTCATGAGTGTTTGTCTAAGTTTTTTTTTTTTTGGTTTTTATTTTAACTTTTGGCTTAACTGAGATTGAAGTTACAAAAAAGTTTTATTGGGAAAACATTTCATATTTGGATGGTAAAGGACTGAAATGAATGTGAGCAATTTTCAAAAGTTTTTGAAATGGTATAGTTTAAGCGAGGAAAATTATTTTTAACTATCTTGTTGGTTATAATTAAACAAAAAGAATTCAGAGTTAAAGTGTTTGAATTAGAAGTTGGTGTTGTCTTTTCTAATGGAATTTACAAAATATGTAGCTTCAAAGGATGGCCAATGCAGATTGTTTTTGTTAAAAGAAATTTATTTTGAGCTAAAGACAAACTGAACCAAATTGAAGAAGTAACATTAACTCAGTTGTAATGTAGGAGTTTTCGTTAGAAGATATAGAAGAATATCTGAGCAAAGGAACGTTTTTTCAAGGACTTTCTCGGGAACCGGCTTAGCGATTTCAACAAAAAGATAAATTCAAGAAGATGTGAGCAGCTCAAGTTATTTTGCATTATATTATTTACGACTTACTGTTGTAAAATTTTCTTAAAAACTTTTGTTTTTTAAATCAATAGCCTGATGATATTTTTCATCTGCTGTGTGAAGAATGTTGATACCGGATGTAATAGAGGAAACAAGAGTGCTTGAGAGTTATTTAGTGGTGAACTTTGAGAGAGTGAGAAATTGTTCAAAACGTAGATTGTGTTTGGATTCAAAAATGGCGCCCAACATTGTCGCTTCAATAGCGTCAAACGAAACCTTACGGCTTCGGCTTGAATTAACTTCAAGGACACGATTATATTTGGCAGGCCTTTTCCTTGGACTTGGTTTGGCCTCGCGTTTTGGTTCAGATTTTCCGGGACAGGATAAAGATACTACAAAACGAAAAACAAAATGCCGAATGAACAATAATTTCTGGTAGATTTTCACAGACCCTGCTGTAAGATGGTATTGGTAATTTATGGAAAAGAACCAGTGGGATGATTTTCTCAATTATTTTAGTTGATGGTGCAGGACCATGAAATCCTTAGGGCTATAATGGACAGAAAAAACGAAAAAGAAACCCTACGATACATTCGATGAGGGTTTAATTTTACAAATGCAGGCAAGACCGATTGAGGGTGACTTAGTTTCAAAAGTAAGGAAACCTATAAGATAGCCAAGTCCATTAAATTTGAGTGTGCAATGTAAAGTTCAATTAATAGAATAAGAGATTTAAGAGACAAATGCCGGAGAGCAGAAGAACACTTGACTGTAAGAGAACAAGGAATGAAAAAGTTTTTGCATGAAATTTACATAGAAGAAATTAGTACAAGGGAACTTAATTAGTTTGACGATAATGAAACCATAATATCATAAAAAAGAAATAATAGACAAGATAAAAGATATCACGATATTCTTGACAAACGATAAACAAATAGGTTTAGACAGAAAGGGGAAGAAATCAGATTTTTTGGGAGAGACACTACAAGCAACAAGCATTAGATGTTTGCCCTCTTCTACATTTCATACCTAGACATGCTTTTGTTGTGGATAGGGCAACTTGTCAGGAAAACCGAAAAGTCGAATGTGTATCCGGGAACAACAATTCCTGATATAAAAGAGAGAGAGAGAGAAAAGAAGAATTAAAAAGAGAAAACTTTCTTAGTTCCATTTAGGCTTAGGCTACCAATTTGGAACTTTTTAGTAAAGACTTTGGGAATAATAATAATAATTAGATTTAAGAAAGCTTAAAAGTAGAAATTATTTAAAAATATTTAGGCTTAGAGAAAGCAGAACGGCAAGCGCAGCGCCGCCCTTCTACTTCCCAAATAAATTCCTCCATAGAAACCTGCTTCAGAACATTTTATGTACAGATGTTCCCGGTCTCGTCGTTGACACTCCTGCAATCGACTATGCAAACTTCGGAAAACTTGCTGGCACATTCTGCGAGGTATCACGGCTATCTCCTTCTGTATATTTTCATTTAACTGGTTGTCCGTTTATTAAGGTACACTCGAATTTCAGGTATCCCAACAAGGAAAAATTGCAAGGTGTAAGTTCCAGGCTTTTCTGAAGCCATTGGATATCACCTCTGCGAGAAATCAATTTATTAGGAAACATTTCTTTGACCACCGGTTACATTTGAAGTACGCAGCATGTTGCTCAATTTTGTTGCATCCAAACCCTGCTGTTGAATCATTCTAATCTATGTAACTGCGGTGTTCACGTATTCCATTGAGATCACTACGTTATTTACTTTCGCAAATTTCAACTTTTAATCTCCTCTTTGCTCAAACTTCTTGAACCAAGTTTTGATTAAATTATAACATGGAAATCCGTATTCAATTCGTTGTTTTTGTACAACTGTTTTACCGTGAAACGGTCCATTATTGCACAAATTACATTAAGGGACGTTCAATTCCCCGCCACACTTGCGCCCCTTCCCATTAATGGTTTTTAAGATATCAAGTTATTTGCAAAAATGTACGGCCCACCCTGTATTTCCAATTTTTGTTTTATTTTATACGATAGGTAGGCCTATCATGACTCAATAGGGGTTTTTTTTTAGAGCCTGAGCAAGTCTATTACGCTCTGAAAAGAGTATGATCAGAGCTCTCCGATTTAGCTAAGGAACACACTTGAGCCCTGAGATGTCATATGGTCCACTTTGCACCTTAAATACAAAAATTAAATTAAATTAATGTTATTTCCGTAGAAAAATTCACTTTAATATTTTACTTCGAACGACGCCATTTTGATTTTGGTTTTTGTTTCAACCCTGTCATTTGTCAAAACACACAAAATACAGGAAGTTGGCCGCGCTCAGCCTTTTACTCCATGTGATCGGTTATTTTATTTTGAGCTCACAGAGACTCCGAGCTAGCTCCGATTGAAAAAAGAAACACAGATCTTTTTTGACAGGTTAGTGCCATGCTCTGAGCTTAACAAAGAAAAAGGCCTAATGACTCCATGCTTAGAACTTTCTCTTTGCTTACAAAATTCCACAAAATTTGACAAAATGTCAATTTGTTACAATAAGTTATTAAACGTATTTCAAAGAAAATTTGAGCGCTCAGACCACGTTCGGTCCAGAAAATGCTCAGATCATTTTAAAAATATTTTTGCCCGGTTATTGGCCTTCAAGTTTTATAGAGTGCTTGAAATTTTATATGAAAATGAAATTTGTAAAAACTTTACGAAAAAAAGTCGCAAAGAATCAAAAAGTGTTAGCGGGCTTGTCACATAAGTGAAAAACAAGCCCTGAAGCCCTCTAGGTATGTATATGCATTTTCCAAAGACTTAAGCCAGGTTTCGGAAATTCTAACACAATCGAGAACTTGGGTGTCCAAGAGTAAAATAGCTGGATAAAACTCTGATTTAACTAATTGACTAACGCTTTTTATAGGTTTAAGCACATTGTTTGAGGTTCTAGCTGACCGAGTCGGGTACCGGCAGATAGGTATTGAAATTACAAAGAGTATCCAGTCTAGCTGTGAAATAACTAAAAGAAAATCATATTTTGCCCTGAGATTCAAAACCAAAAAATAAAAACGGTTCTAATCTTAGCGGCATAGGAGATTTTTGATAATCACAGTGTTTTCCTCAAAAATAACAAATCTCGTAAAATACTTTTTTTTATTATTTTGCCAAAGTTTACAAAACGACCGGAGCTGCATAACTTAAAGGAGCAGCATAACTCAATGGAGCAGCATAACCGTAGTTGTTCTGGATGTCAATGCGGCTGCTTCCACTCGAAGACAATAGAGGAGCGTTGTAGGCCAATGGAGCTGAATAAGCCAAAGGAGCAGAGTAAGCCAATGGAGCTGGCAATGCCAATGGAGCAGCAGTTAATGGTGCAGCGGCAAGTGGAGCAGCTAATAAACCAGGCTTGGCAATAGCACACGCAATAAGGGCGAACAATACAATGATCTAAAAGAAAAAGTTACGTAATATATCTTATTTATAAAACAGTTTACCATTCTCTTACGAATTTGGCCATTTTTCTTGGTTTTTTGTGTGATTGGTTGCAGTTGTGAACTGAATATGCTTAAAATAATCCCAGCAAGTTGCTTTTATACCTGAATTGTGCCTTTACGCACTGAATTGTGCGTGACCCGAATTTATTGTAAGCTATGGAATTTATTTTTTAAGCAGCACGATCGGTATTTATTGTTTTGGTAAGTTGAAATTTCTTTTTTTGTTTTGATATTTCGATAAACTTTGAAATAAATTCGTTTCGGCCTGGAAAACCAAGCAAGGTCCTTCCTTTCGCTCAACGTCCTTGAACTCTTCCAACTTTATTTTTAATTCCTTTTATACAACTGCTTGGTTTTATGGCCAATTGACCAATTTATTGAGTCTTTTTTGGTGCCAAATGTTTGCCAAACTCCACTTGGAAAGAACAACAATCAAAGCATTTTCGCAGGACAAAAGGGAAAACACTTTTTGCCAAAGCTTGCAGTTTTGAAATTTACATTCCAAGTGAATGACCATGACCAGGAATAAAAAACAAAATAAAAAAAGAAAACATTGAAACAATAAAACTTTTTTCATTAAAACTTTTCTATTTTGACAATCGCAGCGATAATTTGTTAACTTGTCCAACAAAATAGGATTAGTCGGCACCTATACAGCATAAAGGACTCGCAATATAAAGATAAATGGATTACAGGATATTAAGTGAGAAAAATGAGATTTTGTTTGAGTGAATTCATTTTGTTTATTCAAATGAGCTGTATAAAAGTATTTAAGGGATATTTATGCTAAACAAGGCGGCAAGAAATTGAGAAGAAATGATTTTGAATTTGATATGTTTTTTATGGCTTTTTTTTGGAATATTGAATAGAAGCTGGTTATGCGTTTGACTTGGGCTTAATTGCAAAAAACTGGATCACTCTTGATCTTATGAATCGAGTTATAAAAAAAATAAAATGAAATAATTCGAGTAGGACATTTTAATTTCCATTATTTGGGAAATACTTCAGGCTATAAATATTCAATATCTTAATATGTATTTAACAGAAAATTGAGTCCATAAAGTCAACGCGGATGTATCTAATTGAGGTTCTTGCCACCTAAGTTTAATTTCATGCGAGGAGAATAGCCCAAGAAATTACACTTCTTGTGAGCACTTAACCTTATCTCCTTAACGTGCTAGAATTTCCAAACAGCCTAGTAAGAGTAACACTAAATTAGAACGACATCAATTACAAGCTAAATGCTGTGTTGAATTTAAAATGACACACTCCCAACCTCAAGACACGTTCCTAATCCTGCCATTTAACTAATAAACTTGGTCTAAATTATTGACTGTGCCGAAAGATATCTGAATATTTTATACAACACACAGGATACATCAAACCAGGATCCTCCTCGCACATCCATTATCCTTTAAGGCGTTGACAGTGAGTGATAAATGTTTGAAGCTGGCGAATCCCTTTTACGCACATAAAACCTTTATTTCCCAAAAATCCTCTTCACAAAACCAAACAAATAAATTAAAACTTTCTTTTATCCAGAATATTGATTTTTTTTAGCTTTCCTTCCAAAAGGATAAGCCTTATCGGATGCAAATCGAAGACTAAAATGTGTGTCCTTTTCCAAAGAAGAGAAAATCGATGACTAGAGCAGGTGGTTGTTGGATATTTTCAAGTTAATTTTAAAGTAAAATGAAAAGGAAGAATAAATAATAAACTTGTGCTCCAGTTAATTTACTCTTTTGGAAGGGAGCAAAAAAAATATTATCGTCCTCGTTATACCCATTTCTGGAAAGGACTTTTTCTTTAAAGGTTTTCTTTTTTTTCTGAATGACGGTGAAGCGAGAAACTTTTTGCCAGCTGAGAAGTTGCATAGTTAAAAAAAATTTCTTGTCAACATGAAGCTTTACGTTCGAAAATAGTTTCCTCTTCTTCGTTTTTGGTGCAAAGTTTACTGACGAAGGAGAAAGTTCCCGTTTTTTTCTCTTGCGCTCCAGTCACTTTTCGTGCATTTCACCTCTCGAATACGAATGAAAACATTACAAAAAAAAAACTTCTAAACGAAAAAGATAGTTGTGTTGATGAGGTGAAGTCAGAAACAGTTGAGGAAATGATTTTCCAATGGAAAAGAGGCGAAAAACTTTGTCCTGTTACAGCTTGCGGAGCGGTGTGGCGGCAAGGATTCCTGGGCATTGATTATTATTTCCTAATGGCTAAGTTAAGTTTCCGGACAATGATGGCGGTTAATGTGGGGAATTGATTGAAATCAGTTGTGTCCTTAAGAATACTGTAAATTGGATTGGTAATTGGTAGTTTTCCGAGTGACCTCGAGCGGGAGATTGAAATAAAAATTGATTGAATGCTCTGGAGAGCGATTCTTTTTAAGAAGGTCGCTTATTTAATCAGTAAATTTCAAAAACTCCGACTTTGAAAAAATAAAATAAAAGGAATTAATGATGGATATTGTGTTCGCTTTGAATGTCTGTAAATAAGGAAGAAAAATCGAGTCGGGTAAGGCTACATTCGTGCAGTTTGGCTGAAGAATTACTTTCTTTATTTAATAACTCATCAGAAATTATGCTCAAGGAGGGTAAATTGATGGGCATTCATAGTGCAATATGTAATAAATGGAAAGAATGCATATGGAGCATAATTATGTGCCTGTTATATTCCTATTCCCAATCATATTTATTTATACACTTTCTTTATAGAAAACAAAAGGAAGTAACAAGAGCACTTTATTAGATACGAGCCTTGCTTTAATTTTTTTGTGTGAATGTGCGCACTTAAGAGCATAGCCATAGTTCCGTGGCTTAGTGATTAGTATGTCGGACTGCTAAGCGAAGGGTCGACTTTCCGTCAAAACCACCGATTTTTCCGGGGTACTGTCTCTTGCGAGGAACTGACAAAAACCTTCAAGAGTAAAATTTGTCTCGGAAAAGTGCATCTTATGTAACCGTTCGGACTCGGCGTTAAATTGTAGGCCCCTTCCATTCTTGCAGATTCACAATTCACTAGGCTTTGGCTCCTTAAGGAGCTGTTGTGCCAATAAAACAAAAACCTGGGAAAATATTTCAAACACCGAGAGATGATTACTATTTCTCCAAACGCAGCATTTGAAATATTTTTTTTTAAGTAAGCATATTTGGTGGGCTGTTCTAAGCCGTAAAAATACAAACTTTAACTCGTTATTACCAATTATTTAGCTTTTATTAAAAACGAACAAACAAATTTTAATTTGTATGTATTAGATATAATAAGGTTTAAATAATAAATAAAATATTTATAAATAATAGAAATAGAAACTTGAAAAACCTAGTTTTTTATATACAAAAATTAAAATGAATCAATGAAATGTATGTATGCTCATAACTTCCGTACGTTTGTAAAATTGGATAATTCTTTTTTGTTTGGTGTTAACTATTGTTAGAACAAGGTTTGTATATAAGAAAATTAAAAGAAAAACAATCGAAAAGAATTTTTTTTAATCTCATAATATGAAAAGAGGATTGAATGAGACAGATCTGTAAGAGATCATCAATATATTGACAAAACATTGACATATTGACGTTCAGTTGTTAAGCTACAGTCATTTATTTAAAACAGACCATACGTCATAACAACATAACAAATTTATTTCAAGAAAATTATACAACTCTGTAAATTAATTTAAATTATAAATCAGTAAATAAATAGGGCGCCAAAGGAATCCCATATGATTTTACGTTTGTTTTATTGAAAGCTACACCGACTTTGACGGGACTTTAACTGACAGATAGCTGAGTTTTTAGGGCATTTTTTAACTACCCACTAGGTGGCGCTGGGTCGTACTATCGTAGATATAGGTTATGTTTTAGTGAACAAAACTAAAAACAAAACAGTCATCCGATTTCAATCAAAATTGATATTCAGGAAGATGTTGATAGCCTAAGAATTTTATTTTAAAATATTTTTGAAAACTTTTTTTGTATTTTTAATAATTTTCTTAAATTTTTTTTTCAAAAATCACTTTTTTGAAAACGAGTAGACGGATTTTTTTTAATTTCGTTTTTAAATGTAAGTATTTTTTGTGTTTAAGTTTGCATTCTTTAATAATTTTAATTTTTTGTTTTTAAAAAAAGTTGTTAAATAAAAACCGTTCCTACGATTTAAAAAAAAAATCACACTTTCTCACATTTTATAAGGAAATAAAATGGCGTTTAATTTTTTCGCTGAAAAATATTTTACGCGCTTTTTTCAAATAATTTTAATCGAAGCACATAGGAGCAAGTACGTGCGATCCAGTCGAGCTTTTGGAAAAATTTGTACCCGAAAGGTATGTATGTTTATTAAATTTGATAAAAAAAATTGAGAATAGGTAATATCTGATTCATTTAGAAACTGATGAAGCCCCATATTAAAAGATAATTTTTTCCCGACCATACCTTAATATACATAATTTACAAAATTACTCACTTTAATTTGAAGAGAAAATCAAACGTATGGTGGACTTTAAAGATTACTCTCGTCGACATTAATAAATTCAATGAAAATAAAGCAATATTTTTACTTCAATCGTATGCTTATGTTGCTACTTTGCTAGTTGTCGACGTTGTGGATTAATGTCACCGCTATCCTATCCAATATGGAAGTGGGAGGAGTTAAAAAATGCAGTATGGACATTAATTTCTCCTTCTGTTTTTCGATCAGGTCACAGCACAACACGACAACCGCTACTTTTATCTAATGTTCGCACTGCAGTTGTTGCTTTTGCTTTCACATTCTAATACTTCTTGCCCTCAGAGATATTCGTTGCTCTTTTGTGTTCTTGTTGATCGCTCCGTCAATTACATCCTCCTCGTTGCTGCTTGTTGGCCTTGGTGATGCTCGAAGAGTAGTTTTTGAGTTTTGCCGATGATGATTTCTCATGGCCCGGGTAATGCGGTTGTTGTTGTTGTTTTTTTTTACAAACTGAGAACTATGCATATCGTATGCACCGCATACGTGGCGTGGCTCTGATGTACAGCTCTATTTTTTTTTTTTGGGTGACATTTATAGATGTGGCCTAAATAGATTTGTATAATTCTATTGGTGTATAGAAAAGTATCTGCAATTCTTAAACAAAATTGGTAATGTAAATGGTAATTTTGTATTAATTGAATACAGAGTTCGTCACTTTTAATGCACGCAAATAATTTAAGAGAGCTTGATTCCAAGCTATACCTATATCCTGATTCAATTCAGATTTAATCCTCCATGTAAACGTAGTAAGAGTCGCACTTTGTGGCAGTATTGAATTAGCGGCAAACTGTGTTGCAAATATACATATGTATGCATTTTTGTCTTAGCGCTGACTATAGAAGTATCGTTGCGAACGAGCATCCAAGACGTAGTTGAATTTCGAACGTTATCGAATATCGTCAAGAATTCCAACAAGTTCATATTGATTGTTCAGACAACCTTAAACCTGGAACTGCTTGGCAGAACGTTTTTGCGCTAGAATGACGGCAGATGACCATCATTAAGAAAAATTCCACTAACATAAATTCTTTAAATAAACATCACTTAAAGAGTTTTTTTTCATTTCCAACATTTCCAGATTGTACAAAACCCTAGAAATAATTTATGCAAACGAATTGAGTAACAAAACAACATTCAACGTTCGTATCCTTTTTCGGAGATTTATGTTAATTTCAGTGACATACGTCAACATCAAAATGCCATTCTAAATGAGTGAGGTCCTTGTTAATGTGTTGCGTGCTATACCTCTATCTCCTTTTATTTTTTGTGTCCTGCAAAATCAAACGAAGGTCACAACAAGGATTACAAAATTCTATAACTAAGGCTAAATTGAGTGTTTTCTACTCTTCCGCACTGCTCCTCCCTCTGTTACGGTGTCCTTGCGCGTTCAAAAATTGATAATTCAATAACAAAGTAGAGCACTGAGTTTAAAAAGGGAGGAAAATGGGTGGTTTGGCTTTGAATTTAAGCTTTTTCAATCTCTTTCATAAAACCACCCAACTTACGGAACCAGACCATTCAAATTCAATTAACTCAATTGCTCTTCAAGCAAGCGAACTTAGATTTTATTTAATATGATTTTGAGTAAAAAAAACGTTTCATCTCATCGCGACGAGAAGCTAAAAGTGACTATGGCACATCACAGACTGCGATTTCTAAAGTATAATAATTATAAGCTCCTGGCGATGATTTTATTTTTTTTAGATTTTGATATAAATTTGAGTTTTTTTTCGTTGAAACTGAGACGGATTAATTTTAATTTGTGTCTTCTTGATGAAAAGTCGTTATCTTTGTTGAAAAAGATAAAGTGGAAGTTTTTTGTGAACCAATATTCAGACATGATTTACTCAATCGGGACTATATAATTGAGGACATTAATTATTTTCAAGGATTCGAATTAGAAACAAAATGGAAAAGTCCACAATTAGCACGAGTACTAAATTTCCGCTCAGTTAGAGATAAAATGGAGTAAGATGCCCGCTTCAAGTATTTAATGATAAGCATATAAAAACAACTAAATTTTAATTTTTTTTTCCATTTTATTAAGTTTGATCAAATTGTTGGTCCCAAAATCAGTTCAAATAGCCACATCTCACTTTAAAAGCAGAGGAGCTGGGGCAGCATACGCGGCAGGTGCAAAAGCTGGTGCAGCATAAGCAGCTGGAGCGAAGGCTGGTGCAGCATAAGCAGCTGGTGCCGCAACCAATGGAGCAGCAGCATATGCAGCTGGGTAGGCGGCAGAGTGGGCAACAGAGTGGGCGTTATAGCTGGAGGCGTATGGAGCCACGTACGAAGCGTAAGCAGCTGGAGCAGCTACCAAAGGTGACGAGTATGCCAAAGGAGCAACTAGTCCTGGTTTAGCGGCAGCAAGGGCAACAACAGCCATGAAGCAGACAGCGACCTAAAATAGTAAAAAAAAACAAGACAATTAATCCTTGTTATCGTGATAAATCCTTTTCGTTTAAACTCACAAATTTGAACATCTTGAGTGGTTTGGAGTTTGTTTACTTCGGTTTACTTCGATTGAACGAACACTGAACTTTGATACTCTAACCATTGTTGACAGTCGTTTTTATACCCAAAGCCTAACCATCCACTTAGTATGCAACAAGTGTAAGTCCAGTAGTACAGTTGAAATCGAAAGTGAGTTACGGGCGTACCATATAGCCTCCCAAGCACGTCCGCCTTCAATTTTTGTGCGTTGCGCTTTTTCGGTTGCGTATCATGATGGTCTTCCATTCTTGCTTCCTCGTCTTCATTAAGCTCTCGAATTGCTAACGAAGAAAAAAAAACAAATCACGGACCAAATTAATGTCGGCATTACCCATAACCATCCGAAGCCATTTATATGGGTCATGGGCCTGCCCTCGCCTCCACGCAAAAGCTCACCTTCCAATCATTTTAATGAATGACAACCAATCTTCGCTAAAATAAAAACACTTTCATCGGCTATTAATTTGGGTATAAATGATGGATTACCGTTATGGGCGGAAAATGGATCAGAGCAACCAAATAGCTTTGTGACAAGAACTCCTTTGCGTATATAAATTGCCCTGTTTCCAAATACAGAGTGCGAGCAATTCAAAAGGAAAATAACAGGGGGAGGGGTTGCAGAACACTAAACAAAAAAAAAATAAATATAAACTAAATAAATAAACAAGCTGTCAGGACGGATGGCAAAAAAAAGTTGTAGCGCGGGAATGTTTCCAAGTTTTTGGTTTTTGGAAATTGGAATATATTTTTGGTGGATGGGTGAATCAGGCTTGGGATGTGTATATACAGTGTTGGGGATGCCGAAAGCGGATAGCCACGCGAGGCCAGCAATTAAGCAAATTGAAAGCGTTGACTCGATCTGAATTGCCGCTGGACCGATTTATTATGCAAATTTATCGAGAGTGCTGGATGGCTGTCTATAGTTTGGGCTTATGGCTTTTTTCTTTTGGTTTTTACTTTTAAAAACATTTTGAAAATGGACGGATATTCATCCCCATCTGGGTGGGGAGTATTAGAAGAAACATAAAAAAATAGACATGAAACGGGAGATGGGATGAAATGGTAAGTTGTCTGTGATTTTAATGACAACGGAACGTAGCCTAGACAACGTGGACCTGGATGGACGTATTGTTTAAACGAAAAAAGGGTATTTTTTATTGTTTTCATTTTGCAATGTAAATGAGGAAGGATTTTTAATGTGAATTGAAAGGGTTTTTAATTTGTATGCATCATCTCAATAGATTGTTTATTTTTTTTTTAGATGGACTGAAGTTGGTTCCCTTTTGAAATGTAAACTTCAAGAGGGAAAAACTATTTCATAATTGAAGCTGTAAGTAATAATTTTAGAAGACAGTTTTTCAGTTTAGTTTTCTTGCATTCGTGAATTATGATATACATGATAACCTATACCTATTATGTTAACAAGGAACGAGCTACCTTGTGAAAAAAAATAAATTGCATGACTGGATTGCACGTACTTACTGTTATGCGCAGTCTCATCGTCGAATAAAAAATAGAAATATGTTAATGTTTTTATTCAATATTATTAAGTTTTGATTGTAGTAATTTTCAGCGGAGGAATTTAAACATAAGAAAAAAAAACTTTTTTTAACAACTTTTTTATAAAAAAAATTTCAAGACTTTTCTGAGGGAAACCAGCTTTTGCTTAACGGCAGGTTCTGTTAATATTTGAGCTAAATATCTGCTGAATGTTAAAATAACCTTATGGTCTTAATTTGGAGGCTATTGGCCCAATTGTTCACAATTAAGTTTATTATGTTTTTATTCAGACAGAAAGGAAGAATTTTTTTTACTATACTGCATTCAATTTAAATTTTCAGTTCAGGCCTTATGGAACAGTGCTTTCAAACACACTGGTTTCTGCGGGTATTTGCATCGAACTCAACAATAAAAAAATACTGATCTAAAGTTACCATTCGTCCATTAATGGAAATTATAACACATTTTTCTTTGGTTTTTGCTATGAAGCTTTCAGAATTGAAGCTTTCTTTTGGCTTTTGGGTGCATATATTTTAAGTTTAAGGTAAAAGGTGTTGTCGCTGTTTGTTTTTCTGCTTTCATCTTCTTGTTTTTTGTTTCTTGAAAAAACGGTTAAAAAAAGACAATATTTGTTGGCTATGTTTGTTAAGGAAGAATTACTAGATTTTTAAATAATCAAGATTTATTTAATTAACAAAATTTAAAAATGATGGTTACAAAATAATAAATAAATAAAATAAGTTAAATAGGGTTGTGACTGTGGCGTTGCCGTCTGTCAAAGGAGAATTACTATTTGAGCATGTTTTTGATGGAGTTCGATTCAAATTTATGTTTTTGATAAAAGTCAAAAATAATTTAAAATTAAATAATTAATTTCGAATGAAAATGTACATACACATATCATTAATTACTCATAACCCCGGAAATTATCAACAAAAATTAAATAAAATTATGTTCTGAAAATATAAGCGAGATTATCTTTCATTTAATGAATATATTACGAAGTTCCGTTTAGTACTTACCGAAAAAAGCGTACGACACAATTCATGTTCACGTATTAATATATAGATAATGCAAAATAATTGTTTTGACTGGATCACACGTACTTGCTAATATGTGCGGTCACATCCTCAAATAAAATTTAAAAAAAATAAGTAACATTAACGTAGAAAAATAACACTATCTGAATTTAATAAAAGTGTCAAAACCACAACACTTAACAGGTTTTGGTAAAAAATGGGGTACGCCATCAAACATCTTGTATAATAACAAATTATATGAGGAAGCAATAAACATATACACAACACTGTTCAACAACGCGCTGAATAATGCATATTATCCAGTGAGTTGGAAGACAGCAGTTGTACATCCTCTCCCCAAAAAGGGAAAGGACAATTCCAATCCGGCAAATCTCCGGTCGATAAGTCTTCTTCCGAGTATCAGTAAGGTATTCGAAAAGGTTATCAATAGAGCTCTGTCCAAGTGGGCCGAGGACAAAAATATAATTCTAGACACCCAGTTCGGCTTTAAGGCGGGACATGACACAATTCATGCCGCGTCTAAGTTAGTATCTGCTGTCCAATGGAACAATGCTAAAAATCAATGCACGGGTGCTTGTCTGGTTGATTTGGAGAAGGCTTTTGTCACCGTATGGTTAGAAGGTCTTTATCTGAAGCTAACCAGATGGGGCATAAGTATACAACTGCTATATATGCTTTACGACATGCTTAATGATAGAAAGTTTGTTGTCAAGAGTGGCAATATAACATCTACCACAACGTTTGATATTAAAAACGGTCTGCAACAGGGAGCGGTGAACTCGCCGATTCTCTTTAGTATTTACACCAGCGATCTCATTGGGAGTCTACCTCATGCAATTGCGTATGCCGATGATTTAGTTGCGTACAGAACAGGTCCAAAAGTTGAAGTCATCAGAATTCTCTTGCAACGTGATTTCGATAAAATTCAACAATATTGTAATGATTGGAAGCTTAAAATCAACTTCCAGAAATGTGAAACTATCCTGTTTTGTCTGGGGCCTCTAGGGATACGAGAAAGAACTGGCGCAAGCTAGTGATCGCTGGGCCACATGGACATCCACTGGCGAGTAAAGATGTAGTAAAGTACCTTGGCATCTGGTTAGACCAGTATCTGTATTTCAACCGACATATAGAGGCTGCTCTGACCAGGGCTAGGGGAGCTTTTGCCCTGACAAGACGGTTGTTTTATAGCAGCCGCCTTGATAGCAGGGTGAAAGTGATTTGCTACATGGCCCTAATCAGGCCGATGATTGCCTATGGTGTGTGGTTCAACGTTGCACCATCTCTAATGGAAAAGATTCGGGTGTTCGAGAGACAGTGCCTTCGCACTTGTCTCGGACTTTATAGAACACCAGAGTCGGAGTACAAACATCATTATTCCAACGAGGTTCTATACAACGGGGCCAATACAAACAGGATAGATAACTTTTTAATTAAGCTCATTCGCGGACACATTGCAAGGGCGATGACCTCAACTAATGGACAAATCTTCGGGGCTTACTACCCCCAAGATGAATATTTTGAAAGCACACGTTCGAGTGGTTTTATCCCGCCCGAGGCTTTCCTATACCTTGATAGTCGAGGGCTGATTCAGGATAGATCGGCAATTCCGTTGATCTACCACGTCGGCCGCAGAACAGTCGATAGGCGGCTCCTCTACGACCGAGACATAGTCGCTGGGAGCGAAGCAGAGCGCCTCCGTTTCAGCAGGGCCGTGCCCGACCGGGATCGGAAGGAAGCCCGTGATCAGGTCCACCAATTTTGGTGGCTTAGCTAAATCCCGCCAATTGTCAGTCGACATAGACGAAATATCGCCTATGGCCGACTTACATATATCTATAGTATTTAAGTTAGGTAGGGCAGTTGCGGCGGCACCAAAAAAAAAAAAAAAAAAAAAAAAGCTGCTGTGGCTGTTGTAATTTTAAGTATTTAGGTTTATTTTAAGTAAGTTTAAGCTTATTTCTAGATTATTTTAAGTTAGTTTTTAAGTAGTTTAAGATAAAACGATCGATAATGATGACCTAGTTTTTTAATTTTTCTGGGTAAAAAATAAAACCCTAATATAGATAATATATAATTAAGTTATTTTTAAGCCGAAAGGCAATTAAAATTAAGTTAGAGATTAATTTAGAGCGCCCGCATAGGGCCAGTAAGTTAATTAAGATGATAGTTTTAGCTAGTTTTAAGATTTTTGTCTAGCATTTAAGTAAATATAAGTAAAAGGAAAATAAAAATCATTTAAAAGTAAAAGTAAAAAGTAAAAAATAATAACAAATTCATGAAAAAGTATATCGAAAATTGTAGGACGGATTTTGATAAAATCCTATTTTTTATTTTTAGTTTTTTGAAAAAACTATTTTTTTTTTAAATTATGGTATGCAGTTTATTAAAATACATTTGATTAAAAAAAAAAAAAAATTTGAAATATTATTTTTTGATTAGTTTTTAAAAAAAGTCCAAAAATTGATTTTAAGTAGAAAAAAATATTATTCAAAATTTTGATATGCAGAATTAATTTAGATGACTAGATCTTCTCAAATAATAATACCGTTAATAGACTTTTCCTGTAAATTTAGTTCTGATCAAATAATAGCTTGTACCAACAAACAAATTCGCAAAAATCGTCATCAAAATCGTTGGAGCCGTTCTCGAGAAAAATAAGCTTTTCTTAAACGGTCATATGACAGGTACCGTTATTTTTGGGCTTAAAAATAAAATTTCAATTTGCCCTCTGGGGAATGCGAAAATAATCACATACAAAGTTTGAAGATAATCGCTTAAGCCGTTTGGGCTGCAGCTCGTTATACATACTGACAGATAGACAGACATTTTTTCTCGATCACTTTTTTAGACTTCCTATGATCATGTTTGATTGTTATCTCGATTTTCGTATATTCACGAATTTTAAACTTGTCTTATAATCACAAGTAAAAAGATATAAATTTCTTACCAGTCTTTTTTAGTTATCGGTTATCAGTTATTGATAAGTCTTATCTGCTAACTGTTATTTGTTATCTGTTATCTGTTATTTGTTATCTGTTATCTGTTATCTAATATCTACTTTCTGATATTTGTTACATGTTATCCGATATCTGTTATTTGTTACCTGTTATCTGCTATCTATTGTCTGTTACTTGCTTTCTGTTGCCTGTTTGTTATCGAAATTTGGTTTAAATCGAGTTGAATCTGAAAGATTTTTTTAAAAAAAAACTTCGTTGCTGCACTCACTTACAATGCATTTGAAAGCAAATCCTTGACTTGCAATATTGCAACCAATATTTTCTTATTCCGAATGCAATTTGCAACTTTTCAGATTCCTTCTGCAAGACACAATATTCTTCCATTTACTGTAATCAAAACTTTCCAATTTAAAAATCCGATTTCACTGCAAAATATGAAAAATACATTTCATATACTCTGCAGTCCGATATCATCTCCATCTCCAATAACTTTGGTCCCAATCCCAAGGAAAACATATTTTTCTCTAAAAACGAATCACAGCATAGATATACGTTTCCAAACTCTTTCTCGGGATAATATTACAACTGAATACATTTTAACTTTCAACAAACTGATGCTGATGCTGGCTTCTAACAAAAATAAGTTTTCTCTCAAAGAAGTTAAAATGTATTACATTATAGGGCTGCTGCTCTTTTTCCGTGCCCAGCGATGGGTGGTGGTGCAACGTTATATGTTTCCTTTGGAAGGAATCCTTTGAATAGTTTGCCTTGTAAAGTGCCGTATAATAAAAAAAAAGTATGTGTGCCGTCTAGGGCACAACCTAGACAAGAATACAAACTTCAGAAGATTCGAAATTAAAAAGAAACTTCTTACGACGAGGACGGCATAAAGGTTAAGTCATGTTGCAAGTCAGTTAAGTTGTTTCAAGCGACTTCAAAGGACTCTTTTGCTTTGAGGAACTTTACTATCATCTGCCATCTCGATGATGATGGCAATTCTATTTCAAAAACTCTCATTTGAATATTTTCTGTATTTTAAGTAAATTTTCGAAGTTGAAAAGAGACGAGTTTAACTGTTTTCCTGGTAATGCTATTTTGGAAGATTTCGTACGCAAATCAAATCAACTTCAATCCAATTTTTTCAAGATACGTATACACAAATCCTGGCGTTGAGATGTTGAGTTAAAGAAAAAAAAAAACAAGGCTGCACTAGGGATTTTGGAATATTGTGATAAATGGTTTTCCAAGCATCGTCTTACATCCTCGTTTCTGAAAAGATTAGGTTTTTTTAGCTATGCGACTCCTTAGGAGTGCCATCTGTCAAGAAATGCGTTTAAGTGATGAGGGGCTTCAAATTTAGTGGGAGTAAATCATTAAAGCCTGGTCTGAGAAATGTAAGACATATTTTATAATTACAAGAAACTGGAAGAAACTTCTGGTTCTGGGATTACGAAACAAATCAAACGGAAGTGATCTCAAATCAAATATAACTTCATTCACAACCTTATGTGGTTACAACTTTTTTTTAAACATTTTAAAGTTTCCCAAGCATCCGCCTTTTAAAAAACTGTTCAAAGTAAGATATTCTCCAACATCGATTTTGCCCTTCAAGAAACCACAACTATCCACAAAATCAACCACTTCATGACCCAAATAAAGCCTTGGAGTATTTTTCCGCCTTAACTTTACTGTCGATAAAAATCGAATGCATTCACTTGCTACATCTCAAAATAAACCGCACAAAGTATTGGCGAAGAGTGAAAAAAAACCCTTCATACCTTCTAAAGCACCAAAGCTTGTGTATCGCCAGCAACCGATGCGATGCTCAAAATAAGAAATACCATATATACCCTCAGATGCTCTAAACAACAATCTTGAATCCTTCCTCAAGCTTTATGCTGGCAAAATCCTCTTTAGCCACCTCTCTCGATGTTTTCATCTTTTATTCATTTTCTTCCAACATTTTGTGCATTCGAGAGCTGTTTTTTTCTCTTAGCTTCCCGCATTATGTTTGGTTCGGGATACAATTTGTGCAAAGAACTTTTTTTCTTTGCATCTTACTGCTTGTTCATGGATATAATGCAGCTTAGACGGGTGTTAAACTTAGCAACAGGACACCAAACCATAAATTCGATTCTATCACAAATATATTCAGTTTTGGTATTTGATTTATGGAAAATTTATTGTTCAATGAATTGATTTTCGGACCACCAGCAAGGGGTATCTTAGTCCCATCCCCCTATGGCAACAATTTATTTGTATTCAATTTTATTTGCAGGATCCGTAAGTTCTTTGTATTTTGTTAAACGTGATTTTCTCGAAACAAAAATATATATCAGATTCTGGGGAGGAGAAAAAAAATCGCAAGAAAAACCGAAGTGAATTGAATTCACGAAAAAGGGGGGTTTAATGGTAGATGCACAAGCTGAAAGAGCAAACTTAGGTTAGGGACTTGGGTTGTTGTATAAAATGTTTGTGTTTGAATCTTTTTGCTGAGAATAGTCTCTCCACTTGAAAATGCAAAGTGTGGAAAACTCATAAGTTGAAATAATTGAAAAGAAATGGGAAAAATATTATATTGATTCGCAGACGAATCTTTTGAAATGTTGGCTCACCGAGTGTTGACAGTTGTTCCTATTGGTTTCAACGGAAATTGGTTATGAATAGAACATTTTTAACCGACCTGAATAACACGCACAATGAATGCCATGCATTGGGGAATGACACTTTGTTTTGTGATTTTGTATTCGTTTCTTTAAAATGATTTGATTTGATTGAAATACGATGAGTTTTTTAACGATCAAAAGGGCTTCGGTAGTTCCTTAATTTTTTACTATTATTTCAATTCAAATGGCATTTCCATTCTGTGTCCTTTTCTCTAGCATTCTCATACATATAAGTAAAAGTCCAATCGTCTTCAAATTTAGAACTTAAGTTTATTTTGCCATTCTACAGAGTAGTTTTTTGAATTTTTTTTAGCTCAAGAATTAAGTGTACCTGTCATATAACCGTTTTTCGATCGAAATCGGCTCCAATTATTTTTATAAAAAAAAAAATCAGTGAACTACTGTAGGTAAGCAATATATACGTATTTTGGTGAAAAAAATTAAATATGGTGGGCTAAAAACGGTACCTCCCATGGGTCCGTTTTTTTTCTTCGACTTTCTCGAAAACTGCTGATCCGAGTATTTTCAAAATTGACATTCAAGGAGTTGTAAGTAGTAATTTCGCATTAAGTTTTTTTCGAAAACTTTTTTTTTGTATTTTTAAGTATTTTGAAAACGGGTTGGTGATTTTGTTTTTATTTTGTTTTTAAATGTATGTTAACTTTGTGCTTAAGTTTGTATTCTTGAATTATTTTCTTAATTTAAAAAAAAAAGTTGTTAAAAATACCGTTCCTACGATTTTGAAAAAAATCACACATTTTTACGTTTCTTAAAGAAATAAAATGGCGTTTAAATTATTTCACTCAATACAATTTAACGGACTTAATTTGAATAATCAAAAGACATAAAAATCTTATCTTTAATTTTCTAAAATTTTATTTTACAATGTGAACGCACATGAGCAAGTACGTGCCATCCAGTCGTGCAATTTATTTACATTTGTATTCATATGTTTATTCGTTTTCCTATTCGTATAAAAACTCGTATTCTCAATAGTATTAGTATTCATTCAAGTAATCGTATTCATTAAAGTTTTCGTATTAGAACTCGTATTCGAATGCGTTTTCTTCGCATTCTTTGCATTCGCATTCGTATTTGTCTTAATATTATTATTCGTATTTTTATTCTTATATTCATAAACATATCCGTATACAACTTTTAATAGTAGTAGTGCACGTATTATATTCGTATTTAAGTTATTATTGGTAAAGTAATTCGCATTTTCATTTGTATCCGTAAGGTAAAGTTATTCGTATTCGTATTAAAATTCGTTAACATATTCGTACTCGTTTTCTTGTTCATATTCATTTGCGTATATGTACGTGCTCGTGACAGTATTTGTGTTCGTATTAAATAATATTCATAATAAATAATAAAGGTCTTCGTATTTGTATTCGTATTAACATTCATATTCTTATTCGTATATGCATCCGCACCTGTATTTGTTTTCGTATTCGTGTTCGAACTCCATTTTGTATTCGTCTTCAAACTTAACAACAAAAGAGAATATACTAGTATCATTATTCATTCACGTAATTGTAGTCATATATGCGATTGTTGTTGTGTTGTTCTTTTGATATTCCTAAAAGGAGTTTTTGAAATTTATTTTTTAAAGCTAAAAATAACGGTGCATGCCATATACCCTTTAAAGAAAACTTATTTTTCTCGAAAAGGGCTCCAATGATTTTCATGAAATATTTTTGAGAGTATATTTATAGGTATGTACTATCATTTTATCAAAACCAAATTTACCAGAAAAGTCTATTAACAGTACCTTGCATATAACGTCGGTTAAAGCTCATTGGATTTTTATAAAAAAAATATTTTTTAAATGATTACCTTAACAAATTAATTATACCAACATTATAAATACAAACTTTTTTCTATTTCAATTAATTTTTGAAATTTTTTTTTTTGGAATTTTGAATATTTTTAGAATTATTCGGTGAATTTTATATTTAATTTTATGATGAACTTTAAATTAATAAACTCTTGAAGAAATGCATAATAAAATACAAAACATTTTTTTTCAACAAAATAAATGAAAACAGGATTTTATCAAAATCGGTCGGACGTGTGATCCATTTTACTTAAAACTAAAAACTTGTTTTACTTTTGATATTTGGTGATACTAAATTTTTGGTTTACTCGCACCAACAAATTTTTTCGTCCCCAGCCCACCAAGTTAACTTGTACTATGTGCCAGTTTCTACGGGCCGCTTAAGGTTTTATTGACACAGTTAACGAAATCACCAAGAAGTTTGCATGTATTTTATTTTTTTTTAATCCGTATATTTAATTTTTGTGGATAAGAGAGTGATTTTCTATGATGCTTCATAACTTTTGCGAAACTAATCAGTCTATTATTGCTCCATTTTGTTTTTCATCCCAGTCTTATAAATCGATTTTAAAACAGAATTTTTCAGGGTCGATGGAGTTTTTGATTGTATCTTAGATATTAGAAGAACTTCTGATATCAACGCCTATAGTTCCATCAAACCCTGACAATTTATTTTCTCCGAGCGAACTTATAATTCCGTGCACTTTCTGGATGTTTGTAGCGTAAGCATAAACCTTCTGAGTTTTCTAATCGTGCATTCATATAATATCGATGTGATAAAATTACAATTATGACATGATTGGGATTTAAAACAATTTAGTTATGCGAAAAACAAATAAAGCTCGTGGATGTTATATTATCCTTGATACATTTATTTTCGCTTTAAATTAATGTGTTTTCTTTATTATTACTTCTTGCATTTAATTACATTTAAGTAAGTTGGTGGTTTGACGACTGCTTTACAACTGAATACTGAACCCAATGGTAGGCGTAGGCATACATTAAAGTTGATACTGGTGTTTCCCCTTTTCTGATATCGTTCGTTCGTGTGACGTGTGGGTGTATGTAGTCTGATCGTTTTTCTGTTTATCTTATTTTTCCCATGATACACAGAAATACAAGGTATGCTTAGTAGACCCATACAAATCCCCATCTTGAAATTTTATGACGTCACATTCTTCTTTTATTATTATTTTATTTATTAAGTGAAGATTATTTTTTAAAACTGAAGGTTTAAACGATTTTTTTTATGATTATAAGAACAATAAACAAAAAAAAAACAACAAAATCGGCAAATTAATACATTTATTTACACTCTCTAAGAACAAAAATCAGAAGAATGTGACGTCACAAGCATAATCAGCCAAAGTGGGCAAACTTTGTATTTCTGTGTATCATGATTCTTTCTGTCGTTCATTTGTAAGTCGCGTACGCCTTTATCTACTTATCGCCGTTTTTTTTCTTTTTTGGTATATGTTCTATTTTAGAGTATGCTGTTGCAGGATCGGCCGAAGCCTACATACATGCTTCGAAAAAAAATTACTTTCGATGCCATGTTCCATAACTATCGCGGAATAAAAACAGGTGCAAAAAGTCTCGGATCAAACATTGAGCATTCTAAGACCGAGAGACCTGCAATATTTTCTGAAGTCAATCTAAACGTAAAGCCTTAGGGCAAAGCAGAGAAGTGGGAGATTTGTAGCCCCAGTCGAGATTATAACAATCGTCGGTTAAAAAAGACCATCATAATCACTTTTTAACTTAACGTTGAAGTCCACTGAGACAATATCTCAACAAGAGAACTCCTCATATATTTTAGAACTTAAAAGACACATTTTTGGTGATTTTGTACTCCCTGGTTGGGACATGTTTGCAAATACGGCTAGCCGAAGTTATCTTTGATAAGAATTATTGTCTTGGCTAAATCGACGAAACTTTAAAACGTTAGGCTTACAATTTTTCACCCACTTGCTCAGCAAGCTATCTTGCTTAAGTAATTTTCAGCCTTGTCACCATAACACACAAAGGTTTCAATTCATGCATTGACATCTTGGACTTTCAAAAGATCCAAACTACAACACCTTACTTGAGCTTAAAATCCCAATAAATGTAGACCCAAAGACCTCATTTTTAGCCACAATCTGCACTGATTTCTCTCACTCTATACAATTTATCCGTTTCATTGAAACCTCTGACAAAATCCCCACAAAAAAAAAGTAATATCACGAAAAACAAAGGACGAAAAACTGAAAAGCCATACGATATCATCTTAACCCCAACCCTTTTCACGAAAATAAAAAGAAATTAAAACAAGAATGTGCAGAAACCTAAAACACCTATCTGTTTACAGATACAAGGTAAGAGATACTCTCACCCTTAGTATCCCACTGCCACTCAAGACTCAACCCTTCGCAAAAAGGTAAAAAAACATAAAAGGAAATAAAAAGAGCAATGCACACTTGATGTAACGAACGCGCCTTATCACAGGTACAACAGGACAATGTTCTCGGTCACCATCACCATCATCCTCTTTCACAGAATGGGATCTAATCCATTCAGCTCTCGATCCGGCTCCCCTGACGAACGTATTCATTTCTTCTTTCTAGCAATGAGATGACTTCCATTCATTCAGCGTTCCAAGTTAGGTACATAGGTTTGGGTTTGGTAATTTTCGGCTTCGGTTAGGTTTAAGAGAGCACTTTTGTGCTGAGCTAAATTGGTTCCAGTGGTGCCACAACAGCGCAGCTCTTGTTCTAGTACCAGCTACTGGGATGAACCATTGTAAAGTCTTCATATATAAGGCTGGTTATGGTTACATGCGAACGCCATGTCATCTCTCTCCATCTATGTGCCTTTGTGGGGTCGGCTGAGTTGTGGGGATTGATGCCTTGATGCTTGTTGGCTCATTTCGCATGAAACGAACATCACTTACACTTATTACCTATGGGAGTGTCAAGTGGAACGAGCAAATGTATATATGGATTTCATTCACGTACAAAGGACCAACGCGACGCGACGTGGTGAATTTTTTGCTGGTCTCCATATACCTACAATGAAGGACATAGAGTTTTATGTAGGATTGACGATTTTTTGTATGTTGTTGTCTTTATTCCTGTTGTGGTTGTTGCTCTGCTCTGATTGAAGATATCACATCACTTGTGTTGTGATATGTGACATCGGAACCCATTAGTATCTTCTGAATGAATAGCAAAAACCAAGGGTTCCATGGGTGGGAACTTTTGTTCTCGAGAGAAATTCTAATCAATTTAAAGGAATTAATTGGTCTGGAAGAGAACCGAAATGAAACACACCCGCGACTTTCTGGGTGACCAAGCATTTATGTGGAGTTGAACTTTGTTTGGGTTCAATGTTCAAATATACACTTTAAAAAGAGATTTAGAATCAACCACATAAGCACAAGGTGAATCTTTTGAAGGACGTTCTAAGGATTTTTGTAGGATTTTGGTTTTTCATTTTCAATAATACGGGTACCATGTTATAAGGCTAAGATTAACACATTGAAAGTAAGAAAATAACTGCAAGCAATCTCACTTAAAAAAAAATTTTGTCGGTGTGGATCTCAGAAAATACTTAACCGATTTTTGTTTAATATATTTAATAATATTTTTTGCTTTCGAAGAGTGTCTTTCACCAATTTTCGTTTGCCTGATTTAGATGTTTTTTTTTTACTTTGGGAGGAACTTGGAGCATGGATCATTTTTGCTATTGTACATAACAAGTGTCGTTGTTTTCTCAGGGTCCTGAAATATTTTTTTAAATTTTCTTAATGTTTTTTTTGCTGTTTAGAAAAAAACAGGGAATTCAAAACAATTTAGCTATGCGAAAAACAAATGAAACTTGTTGATGTTAATATACTTTCTTTAATTAACTCATTTTTTCTTTGAATTAAGTTTTTTCCTTAGTTTAAGTTCTACCACTGAATTGCAATTTAGTGAGTTGATATTTTGACGACTGCTTTACGATTGAACTTTTTCTTAGGCGCACACGGAATATGATACTGGTTTTTCCCCTTTTCTGGCTTCGTTTGTTCTTGTGAGAGTATGTAGTCTGATCGTTTTCTATGTATATCGTTGTGTCGATCGTTTGTCTAGTCACGTATGCATTTTCGTAGTTACGTACGCCTTTATATACTTATCACCGTTGTTCGTTTGTTATTTCTTCTGTCTGTAAGGTATGTTAATGCAGAATAGTGGTTATGTATTTACCTTCTCATTTGTTTTTACTTAAGATAAGCCCATTCATAATTTGATCTTTGTCCTTACAAAATGTTAACGAAGGTCTTTTTGATTCAAAACAATCAATCATTTTATCTTACATTATAGAGTCTTATAAATGAATCTATGTCCAGGTTGATGGAATCTCCTTCCAAATGTAATCTCCCCCTCTTCTCTTTCCAACAAAATCTATGCGAAAACCATTAATGTACCAAATTGAACACTTGTAATCCTTGACTACAATCGTACTTCTCTGTGGATTATTTCCTTTTGAGTGCACAATTTTCATTTCTCCAAATCGATAAGAATAATCCTCTTGTTATTCCTGGAAAATTGTCTCCAGTCGACAATAAATGACGTCTCCCCTATACGAAGCAATTCCTATTGTCCTTAACATGCCGCCCATTAACATTACCTGCTGATGTTCTACTTTAACTAAGAACTTTTCGATCTGCACAGCTAAAACACACTATTCGAATACTTAAATATGTCCTGAAACTTTTTTCAAAAAATACCCAACCAGAGGGAAATCGAAGGAAAACGAGGATTCACAAAAAAAAAGTTTGTCCAACTAAATCAAATCCATCGATTACACTTTATACGTCCAAGGCACCTGTTGCTTGGCATTGTCCTTGCGAGGCGCATCAAGTGGGTGGATAACACAAGATACTGAATCAAGCGTGCTGTTGCGCGGACCATACCCCTCAACCAAGAGCTCCTTCTCATCCAACACTGGACCGAATTCAGAATGAGATTCCGAATATTATTGAAAATACTTTGTCTTGCGATTTTATTCCAACATCCGGTCTCGTTTTGGTTGTTCTACCTATCGTCGTTGCTGGCTGTGTGTTACAAAGATATTCCGCCGAACGTGAATGTGCAACTTACCCGGATATCGCAAACGAGAAAAGGGAATATTTTCCGGCCCACACACACCAAGTTATAGGTGATTCTCTGAAATTTTCTATTACCGAACCGTTTTTTATGCTCGTAATTTTCATTCTTTTTTTCTTGTGTTTGTGCAATTTTCCTTGAATAAGGATCTGAATGTACTGAATCGGCTCTAGTTGGATGGAAATGTGAGAGCACAGCCCATTGATGGAAAAAAAGAGAAGACAAATTTTTATTACCGTTCGATTATCTTCATGTCGTTTATTCCATCGTCCTTGTCGTAAGTTTTTTTTTGTGTACAGTTACTTCTTGCGATTTTGTTTTTCCATCTGTATGTGTGTCCGGGGTACATAGTTCCGGTTGCCAAAGTTTTTTTCCAGAAGAAAGTGCATTTCTTTTTTTTAGAAACTGTTGGCAAAGGGGAGTCCTCAAAGATGGATGAAGTGAGATCGAAAGACAAGAAGTGAATTGATTTATTATGTGGATAAAGAAAAAAGTTTTCTTATGATAATAATAGGAAGGCAGTCGGAAAATGAAGAAGGACTTGGAGCAGATGCATAGGGCGCACTAAGAGGAACGCAGCAACTTTTTGAAGTCGAGAGTTGTTGGAGCTTCAATTGAATTTTCTTGGGGAGGACTGAGGATGGCGAAATTTTCCAAATGAAATTGTTGGAAATTTTGTTTGAGTGAATTTGTCACGTCGATAAAGGGGGATTTTCAAGCTTTATGCTTAAACGTAAATGATCATGGTGGGGATTGGTGATGGGGATTTGGACCGGAATGATATGATGCTCGAATTTGAGTATAAATAAAGTTACGTCAAATTAGGTTACAGAGAAAGAAAAAGGTAATTTGTTATTTGTGCCGCTCTAGTTTTGTGTGCCGATTATTTAAGGATGGGACAGAAAAGTTTTGGAAGAAACGATTTCGTTTTGAATTTTTGTTTCTTGAGAATTGGCAATAATTTATAGTTGCGAAAAAATAACTCTTTGGATTGAAAAGAAGTATTAGGAAGAAACTACAAATCTGTTGTAACCGTCAATGGTTTTCGGGACATCTAGCCTTCAGTTGGAAGCTTACGGCGAAACAGAGAAATGTAAAAAATGTCATAACAAGAGGCTGTTTTAGAAGAAAACGAAGAAGAAGAAGATGACGCATTCTATCTTCAACTTTAGGGAGATGGATGAAAATGTGTTTGTATTTTACAAGGAAAGTTTGTAGGCATAGTTTAATTCATTCACACCGGATGTCCCTATTTGACATTCAGTTACAGCAGTCTTAGTGTTTTTTCTTGCCCACATTGTTTTGCCAGATTCAGGGTTGATTATTGTAATATTCATGACTAAATAACGATTTTTTTTCATATGTTTGCTTTATCGAAGTTCAGATCTGAACCAAGGTTCAATTTTTTTCACAAATTTGATGATCTATCTGACTTCATTAAAAGAATTGTTTCCTTGCATCCTCGCACTGAAATTGTTATTATGGCTGAATACAAGAAAAACAATTCTTTTTGTTTGGAGCCGAGATTTTTGCTGAGTTTAAATACCTTACTCAGCTTGTCAAAAAGCCCTCTCGTATATCGGACGTTTAAATTCAAGCTGACTCTGTTAAATTCTGTTGTTATAAGTTAACTCCTCTTTGCACATCAGAGCGGTGTATCATAATTTCTGCAAATTTCTTGAGCCAAACCCATTCAGTTAGAGAAAAAGGTTCTATTAGAATCAAAAGCCAGAACGAATCATTTACTTGTTCACGCAATAAAGTACGAAAAAGTCATGGTTTGATTCGAGGCTTTAAAACGCTATTAGAGAAAAATTGCAAAATAATTAAACAAGCTACTGTAACATTTATTTTCGATGAAAGACGACTAAATATTAAAAAATCCGGCTGATAGGTAAAATATTGGGTCATTTGTAAAACACTATCCGCAATAAAGCATCTTAATCTCTTCCAACGCTTTTTGTAAATGACACTTCTTTTTTAAGCTCTCTTGAGAAAATAAACCTATTTGGAAGGGATTTTGCCGCTGGTTTTACGCCGCCAGATAGTTTCATGACACCCCTAGTTCATGAGCGTGTAAATGACTCAATTGGGCAAATCCTCTTTCCGCTGGTCCAGGTAGTGTCCCACCAATTATCCTGAAGAGGTGTTCTTCCGCGCCGCATAAGTTTTTTCACCTATCTTTCTCTTCTGCGCTGGTTCCAAGCAGTTGGAAAAAATCATTTGTCCAGCCATATTCCCAAAAAAGGTGAATCTTCTTCACTTTCAAATTACTGCCAGATCGCACAAACGTCCCATCTTTCCAGATCATGGAATAGCCTCGGCCAATGAATACAACAATCCTATTTTATATATACGTGACATTTCATTTTGGTCTTCAATTTATTTTTTTTTTTTCAATTTACCAAGTTTTAGTCAATTAATTTTAAAAGAATGTGTCCTATAAGTTACTCCAGGAAATATCCTATTAATTAAAAAAAGATTTGTTCAAATGCGTCTTGTCGTTCTCGCGTGATGCGCGATTAGATGAAACTGCTTCAACTTTATTGTATATAGTGACAGTAATAAACGTCCAAAGCTTGAATATAACTCCCATCTATGGGCTGCTGCTTTAAGTCTCTTGGATTGTATTTAAAACCAAGCCTACACATTTTTTTGAGACATCAAAGACACATTTTCGCCAGTTAAACACCGTCGTAATGTCTCTATTCTCTCCCTATTTTAACGTTACTTCTAGGGTCAGTTCTCTAGTGGTCTATTGAAATAGTCCCGCTTAGTGCTCATGACTTACTCTTGAGCCCAATTTCGGGAGTAGTGTCAAGTACGGAGACTCACGCTAAGTCAAAGGTATGTCACGGAACGGTACATATAGTTGTGTATTAAAAAAATAATAAAATGTCTGTATTTGAAGCGAACGCAAACAAAAGTCGCGAGCACAGCTAGTCAGCACTAAACAAAAACGTTTATAATTATAATGATAAAGTTCAAGCGCTCGAAAGCCCAATCGGGAAAGAACAGCGTTATCTAAAGTTGAGAGCTTTGAGCTTCTAGGTCATTTGGATTATGAGCGGTTGCAAGTTCAAGTCACGACTAGCAAATTCTCCAAAATTAATTCCTTGAAAAACTGAGTTCTTACAATTGCCATTCGTAATTTAGAATGGATTCTAATGCAGTGTTTTACGAAAAGGAGAGATGCTCCAGGACAATATTGCTTTTCTTTGATGAATGGTGATGGCTGATTGCTTACTAAACCTGCTATCTCTAATATTGTCACCAAAAGTTGGAAATTCACCCTTGAAGAGCCACATTTACATTTTAGTAACAATTTCTGTATCGTATGGAAGTCCTGCGTAAAAGTGTTATTTACTACTGTAATTTGACATCATTGACTTAACAATAAAGAACAGATTTGAGAGACGCAGCTTATTCCAATTGAATTCCACATGCAGGCAGTCAATATCGACATCCGCATAAGAAAATCTCTTGATAAAGTTATAAGCTTTATACTAGCAGACCCGTTCTTGCGTTGTCTAACAAATATTTTTATAACTTCTTTTTTTCAGTTTGAAATTTAAAACATTATAAAAAAAATATACCAAAATCATCCTTTAAATTTAAATTTAAGAAAACATTATTTTTGTTCTATGTTTTATATCTTAAAAATGGCAATTGAATTAAGCAGAAAAGACGCTTAAAAAATATACAAGATAGCAACCAAAAATATTCTGAAATTTTGTTCAACTAATTCAGTCCCGGATTTTTTGCGATTCCCCGGGAAAAAAATTTAAACGATTCCATTGATTCCACTCAAACAAGAGTATCATTTCCCTTCGTGTCGATTAAAGTCAGCAATTTTTATCCGTCTGGTAGACAAATAAAATATTTCAAATCGGTATCAATGCCTCATTATAATCATAACTGCCATTGTTTTTGTTATGATGGTTTTTGTGTGGCAATTTTACTGTTTTCCATTGAAATCGAAATTACAAAAAAAAAAAAAAACTCAAAACATTACCCAAATGAAAAACAAACTGGAGTAGGTACTTAACCGATGATATTTTGGAATGAGAACAGTACCCGAATACAGTAAAAGAAATGTAGTAAAAACTTCCAGGACTCCATCATGTTCATGATGAGCATCATAAAACAGACAGGATACAGAAAAACAACCGCGACTATATCATGTCTCGCATCTATCCGTCCAACTTTTTGCACCACACAACCAAATAGCAATCAATGTTCATGATGACAATTATCAACAGTAAACCAGCGAGGGAGACAGAGAGAAAAAAAAGAAAATGGCGAGTGAAACAAAAGGATTTAATCTTCGAAATACATTCGACGAGCAGAAGAGACACCATCAACCTCAAATCCGGAACTTCGGATTGTGGGAACAGTGAAACACTGTATAGTAACGATGTGCATCTATCGTTAGGAATTTGTTGGCAACTCCATCAAAAAATGTTCCAAATATCAACAACTCTTTCAGGACATCCTGTGTCGAACCACTATTTTTCTTTTTTTCTTTGACTCACGAAAAGTCTAAGCAAATCACACTTCCACTAATCGAAAGGATAACTATCTTAATCAAATTATTTTAAACATCACTTCCCCATAATTAGATACAAAATCTTTTCAATTTATTCTCATTGCCGGCATTGAACAACTTGGAAGTTGTGTATCCTTCACAGTTGACTTAAATGAATTGTTTCCCTAACAAACCACTTATAATAATCTAGTCGAATTTCCCACTCGGGTTTTAATTACCCACCGCATCGTTCACTGAATTAGCGCGTACCCCCTCGTTAAACCAAGTAAAACAAGGATATTGTTTCATTAATATAGAATTACACCCCCACCCCCACAACCACAACGCAAATACCAAAATTGCTTGCGAATTATAGTCCCTGCGGGGCACACAACAATAGAAATGGTAAACTCAATTCATCCCCAAAAATTAGTTGATTTTTGCTATTCCACATTTCACCCCTGTATCCATAGGAAAATCCAGGATATTTAACAATTCCCTTACGGACCATCAGGTAGAGATTGGAAATTTATGTTGGAAGTGCACTTCCATATATGAACCCAAGACAGAGGAGGAGTGGCAATTTCAGGGAAAGCGAATAATCTTTTATTAATAAAATCGTCGTCGAAGGACTTTAGTTGGGCAATGATCCTGCATAATGTTTTGGTAGAAAAACTATTATCGAAGAGCCGATCAATCAAGAATGAGTCTGTGGTGGTATTATGGTGTGTCCTTTAAAAGGGTTTTTTTCTGGATTTATTTTTTGGCCGTTCCCTGCGATAAGTGCCCATCGAATCAACCCTAAAGACCATGATAAGGTTGACAATGCTCTTTCCTATTAGAAGCATCTCAAGTCGATTTTTCAAAATACCCGCGTTATCACTGCTCCATTGCACACATGTCACTTGGAATGAATTTGGCCGACAGCAACATGAGTGGCTTGGGTGTTGGCTTACCGAATGTTATATGGAATATCCTTGGCGAAGGTTTTTTGTCATTAATCATTGGCTCACACCAGGAATGTGTCAAAATGCTTTTTGGTATTTTTGTCGTTTTTTTTTTGTGTTGCTTCAAGTTTCTGTGGGTGTTGAGTCTGAAGGATTTCAGTGGGAAATAATGACATTGAACAACTTTAAATAACATTAAAAGAAATGTAGAGAGAAATATTGGTAGTACTGATTTGACACATGTCAAAGAAAAATGCAGGCGACGCAGGCCTTATGTTTTTTTAAATGTTGAATTTAAAATATTGGACTTGCATTAAGGAATGCAGTACTTCAATAAAAAATATCGAAGGATTTCTTAGCAGAGGATTCTCTTTTGAATTTGAAGCGGTTTTAAAAGTCACTTAAAGATTCTTTGTTGCTGTCCTTGTTTTTATCATGGAGTAATCTGGAAGCTTAATGCTAATGCTAGTATCACAGCGTGACCTCTTCGATGGTTTCTTGTTGTTGTTGGCGGTCTGAAACTTGCTCTTATTGCTGTTTTGTCGCAAATTGAGCTAGTAGTTCAACAAGGTTCTAATATGATCAATTACTCTCCTGGCATGTTTGTAATATGTTGGAACCCTGAGGAACTCCAGCGCCAGCGCTGATCCTCTTCCTTGACTAATATTCCTAGCTAATCTGTTCATAAATAAATGGCACGACTGGGTCATCAAATAAAATTAAAATAAATTAAACGACTAAATCGCACGTACTAGCTCAAATGTGCGGTCACATCGTCGTATAACATTTAAAAAAAATGGGCACGACTGGGTCCTACGTACTTGCTCTTATGTGCCTAATTACATTGGAAAGCAAGATCTTTGACAGAAACAAGAAGCATATACGTTGAAAATAACACAGTTTCAACTTTTAAAAAGTATTAAAAACCACAATACTAAAATGTTTTTAGTAAAAATGAAGTACGCCATCACACGCCCTAAATAACAAAGAATTTATGAAAAATGTATTTCAAAAATTGTAGGACCGTTTTTGATAAAATCCTGTTTTTTATTTTTAGTTTTTGAAAACTGAAATTTTGTTATGCAGTTTTTTAAAATTTATTAATATACATGTGAATATAAAAATTTAAATATTTTTTTTTTCATTAATTTTAGAAATATTGATTTTTCAAAAAAAAAATCAAAAATTAATTTTAATTAGAAAAAAAGTTATTCAAAAATTTGATATGCAGAATTAATTTAGCTACCTAGATTTTCTGAAATATAAAATTTGAAAATTAAAGAACATTATATGAGAGAGGTACTGTTAATAGACATTTCCCGTAAATTTGGTTCTAATCACATGATAGCCAATACCAACAAAAAAAATTCTCAAAAATATTCATCAAAATCGTTGGAGCCGTTTTCGAGAAAAATAAGCATTCCCGTAACGCAGGTACCGATATTTGTCAGCCTAAAATCAAAATTTTAATTTCCCCTCTGGGGAATGCCAAAAGAAATCACACCAAATTTGAAGATAATCGCTTCAGCCGTTTAGGCTGCAGCTCGTTATACATACTGACAGACAGACAGACAGACAGATAGACAGACAGACATTTTTTGTCTATCACTTTTTTAGGCTTCTCTATGATCGTAATGTCATGTTTCATTGTTATCTCAATTTGTTTTATATTCACGAATCCTAAACTTCCCATATAGTCCAAATAATCGCAAGTAAAAAATGCACGACTGAGTCGCACGAACTTGTTCTTATGTACATATATATTAAAAAGAAAAAAATAATTTTTTTTTTCGAAAATTCTTTCATTTTTTAATTAGTTTAAGATTTTTCTCGGAAAAACTAAGTATGCAATAAAATTTGAAAACTAAACGTCTATGGTTTTTTTACTTGAAAAACTGCGAAAAAATATTTAAAATTTTTTTTTTGTGTCATAAGAATTTTTTTAGTTTTCATCTGGGAAAATTATTTTAAAAAATTCAATCAACCCGTTTTCAAAATATTTCGAAAACCATTTTTTTAGAAAATTTGAAAAAATCGAAAAAAAGTTTTTGAAAATTTTGAAATGCAATATAAATTGCATTATAAATGACTTCCAGTGTTTTATTGAAATTGGGATAATGGTTTACAACAAAATCGCATTTGAAAAAAAAAACGGTTTTATGAGAGGTACCGTTATAGAACACATTTCGAAAAATTCATTCTAACTGAAAGATTTATTCTTGTACAAAAATAGCACCCTGAAAATTTTATCAAAATCGTTAGAGCCGTTATCGAGAATATTAAGTTTTTTGTTAAAAATTATATGACAGGTACCATTATTTTTCAATCTTGAGCAAAAATGAAAAACTCCCCCGAGATACTACCAAATAAATACTAATTACCAAGTTTGAAGCAAATCGGCCTATCTGTTAAGGCTGTAGAGGTGCGAACTGACAGAGAGACGGACGGAATTTCCGAACACTTGTTTTCTCTATCATTGTAATGTCATGTTTGATTGTTAGAATTATTTCTGGGTCTTATAGTACCTACATATATTCGCAAGTAAAAATTTTAAGGGAACATCAAACTATTTATTCTATTTTTGTGACTTGATTGTTTGATAAAAGTACGTAAAATTATATTGAAAAACATTTACATATGCTGCCTACATCTTCTTGAATATCAATTTTGATTGTAATCAGATAACCAGTTTTCGAGAAAATCGAAGAAAAAAAGCCTGTCCTATTGGAGGAACTGTTTTTAGCCCACCATCTTAATTTTGTTTTACCAAAATATAATAGTAAACTGATCTTTTCATAAAAAAATGTTGAGCTGTTTCCGATAAAAATAAGCTTTTACGTAACGGTTAATATTTGAGCTAAAAAAAAATAAAAAAAGTCATCTGTAGAATGTCAAAATAAACTTAAATTCTAAATTTGAAGACGATTGGGCCATCCATTCAGGCTGAAGTATAAAATAAATCCATACAGACAGACAGACGGACAGAATTTTGCCAGTAACTCAAATATGTTTCTCTATTATCGTAACGTCATGTTCGATTGTTATCTAATATTTTGTTCTGCATGAATGCATAACTTGCATTATTGTACCTACAATCGCAAGTAAAAAATAAATGGGTTGGAAATTTTTTGATTATTCTTATTGAGTGTTCAGGTTGTCCTAGACTTGAAAGTTTGAATGCAATTCTTTTTATCCAAACTGAGTGGAAAGCCTTTTCGATCAGACGACTGTCATCGTCTCCTTCTTGTTAAGTCCCTGTGTCACGTTGGAGTGCAGTCTAAGAAGCGGATGGAAGTGGAGTGTCTTGTTCTGAAATCATACTGCCATTCAAGTATATGACTTCCCTTTCCATGAAGAAATAGGTACTGAAGCTTCCTCGTGATAAGCATCTCAAAAACCTTGCTGACACAGAAGAGCAACAAAATTGGCCGACAACGTTCGTGCGGTTCGTCTTCTTCGCCACGGGCACCACTTTTGCCGTTTTTCATGTTTCGGGAAATTAGCTGTTGTTCAGGAAAATGGTCATCAACAGGAGGATGAGTGATTGAGATTTGTTAGTTTTTAAGCACAAAATTAGAAATTTTATCATTTCCTGCTAAATTCTTAGAATTTCCTCCATGAGTGATATCAGTCACTCCCTCAAAGAAAGTCAAAGTGTCTCCAGTTAGTGTACTGTTGTGTTAGAGGTTGTAATGTCTTCATACCTGTTTTTAACTTTTTCGATGAA
This sequence comes from Platycheirus rosarum, assembly GCA_963971375.1. Taxonomy (NCBI): domain Eukaryota; kingdom Metazoa; phylum Arthropoda; class Insecta; order Diptera; family Syrphidae; genus Platycheirus; species Platycheirus rosarum. The sequence goes on from OZ020507.1 coordinate 273,681,476, forward strand.
TGGGGATTCATCTTGTTGACCGTACATGATGATGGTGTCTGGCTTCAGGTTTTCTTTCCCAATGAACTTATTTAATTTTTTTTTGAAAACATCGGGTCCCGGGCAGATTTGCGTTTTATGTTCTGAAGTCCCTCTTCGCTCTTCCTGAATTTATCCTCCTGGTGAATGGTGATGCTAATGCTTCACTGCCTAGTCAACATGGTGTTGATCTTTGTTGCATTGGAGTTTGGTTTGAAGTATACTCTCTTTTGAATAACTTGTTGTGGTATATCCGTTGAAGTTTATTATCGCCTGTGAGTCTAGAGTCTAGATGGCCTGTATAGATTTAGACATATGCGCATAATGGTCCATCCTGGGTCTTGTAACAATACTGGAGAAGTGGAGAATTTTCTTTGGTTTCATTTACCAATTTTTCTGTGAAAACATAGTGTGAACTGGGAGATACGAAGTTTAAAATCATAGGTAATTTCTGCTGAGCCATGAGAAAAATCGCTTTATAACTAAAAGGAAAGCGGAAATACAGACAGTTTGTAATGGACATATTGTTTTCTTAGCAACACGATTACTACGTCTAAATTCAATAACATTTTTTACTAAATGAGTATTCAAAGTGCAACCTTGCTTGTGTTGTGTTCTTTTTATCTCGTGCTTGATGGCCTTTCAAAGTCGACTCCTTAACGTTTGGTGGGCAAACTAAGCACGTCAGGTTCAGTAAGCAAACATCCAACAACCGATTGTTAATAAATGGGATTACCAGGCCATCCCACAAGCTCCGAATATATGAGGGAGTCGTTAAAAAATGGTTCTCTTGGATTCGTGGATCGACTCAAATACCTACTTAAGAAAAATCTTCATTACGTTTTTCACAATTTTGTAGTTTCTAAATATTACAACCAAAGCAAAACTAAACCCCAACAAATTAATTTCTACCAAACAAAAGGAAAGAAAATCCTTTTAAATAAAAACATCGCCCGCAACATAAAGTTACACTCCCAGTATAATCCATGCCCCAAAGCATATAAACTACCTGAAGCTGGAACTTATTTTGTTAAAATTAAAAGCCACTGCACATCTTGTTTTCGTTCCTTCTACGACAATCTACCACCTCGCCTCGGTCGCACCGCATCACTCCACACGCACCTTGCCGCTTTCGTCCTTGAGTTTTTAGCGAACAAATTAAGAAACTTGTTTCGTCCTTGTTTTAACGTAATTGTTCTCACTTCTACAATTTATAAAACGCTTGTATCTATGCAGTACATAAACAAACATCTACATATACATAGATATGCATAATTAGATACACTTCCTGCACACTTTAGTTATAGTTCTTCCGCCGGATATACGAACAAATTAAAGGTGTTGTGCTTCGAAGGAGCCGAGTCGCTGTAGCTGCAAAATTAAAAGGATCCTCTTCCTCTGCAAATAGTATGAAAGAATAGAAGTTTCGAGTTAATTATTCGAGCAAAAGTTTGCATTTCAAAAACAAAAAAAATAATAAATGAATAAAATGAAGAATTTTAAATAAGAAATATTAAATAGTGTTTTTATGAAGAAGAATATTCTTTTTTTTATAATTTTGTTTAAATTATGTTTTCATGTTTTAAGATGGATGGCAACAAAATGATCTAAACAAAACTTAATTAGACTATTTAATTAGTTTTTTTGTTGTTGTTATTGTGTTAAGCTTTTATTTGTTTCTAAGGAATTCAAAAGGATGCTGTGTTTTAAATTGGGTTTAGCTTTTTGTTAAGTGAAATTAGGAAAAGAAACGGATAAAGTGAAAACTTCGAGTTAGGAATTCAGTTAAGGTTAAATAGAAGTTTGGAAAAAAGTGTTTTCAACATTATAACAATAAAACATCTAGGTAAGTAAGAAGGTGCCTTATTTTAAATGTTTGCTGTTTTATGTAAATTAAATGTGTTATTGGCATTAGTCCTTTTTTCCGGAAGGGTTTTAATCGGCCTTTTCTTTAATGGATTTCTTTTTTAAATTGTTTACTATGGATTAATATTTTTAGCTTGATGTTTTCTAATTGAAAAAAGTTTCAATCTTGAGGAATGGCTTTTGAATTTCCAAAGTTGTTGAAAGTTTAAAAATGAAAAGTTTTTTTTCGTAATACCTCGAATCAACACTCCAATATACTTGGTTAAATGACTTTCAACAGTAAAAATGTTCTTATTTGTTAATATGTATTGTTAAGTTGATCTGATTAAATTCTACACATGAAAATAAAAATTTGTAAAAAGTTTTTTTTTTCTGGATTTGACACAAGTGAACTCATCGATTACTTTACTTATATCAATTTGCCGTGCTCTTCACTTTTCAATTGATATCAATTATTAACTAGCTTCTTTAAAAATGTTGTACTTTGAAATTTTGCGTGGCATATTATAAGCTTTTTCATCTAAGTCACTCTTCCATTCCAGTAAAGAAGTTCTCAAGCTGTGATAATAGATATAGTGTTATTCATTAAGTAGAAAAAAATTACACACAAACGATGTTCAGGGTCATCATATTCATCGTTTTGGGACAGTTCATCGAAGTGACCCTTGAATCTTGAAGATTTACAAAATTTATGAGCGAAAAACTCACACACAAACTACACAGTTACGAAGGTTATCTTTCGATAATCCAAGTTATGAGAGTCGTAATGGTCGAAATTAGCATGTGAAGCTACATCTATGATTATTGATCGAAACTGACTATAAAAAAGAAGTTAAAAACTGAACAAAGTGATTGATTGATTGATTCTCTCGATTGAAATGTTCATACCTGCCTTATAACTTTATATAGATAACTCAAATCATGAATTAACATTTTTCGGTATTATAAACTTTTGGGCATTTAATTTTTGGGATATACATATATATATTGTATATAGTATACATTATGTTCAATAAATGATTACTGTTATATACGTATTTACGTCCACTCTACTACCCAGCCTAAAATACATTATAGTTGTGTCTACATAAAACAATTCTAAAACCGATCGTTGGATATTACTCTTTTTTCTTTAGCTTTATCTATCACACACATACATGTTAGGCAAACAAAAACTGAAATAAAGCAGTTGAATATCAGATGTAGAACGAAATGGTTGTGTTCTTATTTCGCTGCAAAAATTGTTTTTGTCCCTGACTACATTGCTTACTTTAAATGATTGTACGATTAATCTTATTTAAAATGGATGATGGCCCTAATAGCCAACCTGCGTTTTTAAAAACTATAGAAAGAAATTAATTAGACATAAAAAAGAGAACCACTTGAAATTTGAATGACTTTTGAAGTCCCGATTAAAAGTAACACTTACTTTTGCATATCCTTTAATAGTTCTCCGGCTATTCCCTTTCCTCCTTATAAACCAAAAGGCAAGACAAAAATACTCTAGGATTTAGAAATATAACTACAAGAAAAAAATAGAAGAAATCAAATCAATCGAGGTAAAAACTCAATAAAAGGAACTCAGGGGATAAAACAAAATCTCATGGATAATTTTGCTCAAAAATGTAGATCCGATTGAAAAGAACTTCGGAACCAATAAAATTTGTCATTTCTTTCAATCTTTTATCTATGACGTATAAGGGATAAAACTGATGGTGTGGCTGTAATCAAAACATTACCTTAGTACACAATGCGCATTTTCTAGATACTTTCAACAGACAAATAGCTTTTCGCTATATATTGGCTTCAAAGCAATGTTGCAGCGGACTCAAAACTTCTTTTGCCATTTTAAGATACAAAATTTCTAAGATGCGTGTAAAATCAGCGTACTATGTAGGTATTTTTTGTAGCGAAAATCGTTTTCCGGAAGACAATGCCATTTCCATCAATAAATAAAAATGAAGTGTCTATTTTCAAAATTAAAATAACAGCTTTTTACTTAATGTATACGAAAGAATATACAATACTTATAACAAAAATACCATTTAAAATTTTTTTGTCTGTCTGTCTGTCTTTCTGTATGTTTGTTGGGGGTAATCTCGGGAACGGCTGCACCGATTTGGAATTTCACTGGCAGGTAGCTGAAATCCTAAGGAGTAACTAAGCAATGTTAATTACTCACTAGGTGTCGCTGGTGTCATTTTTTTTCGAAAATTCTTATTTATTATAGATTTTAACAAGACTTTCACAGGCAGAGAGCACATTTTAAAAGGAATAACTAAAGCTATTTGAATTACCCGTAGGTGGCGCTGGGTTTGCTTATTTTTTTCGAAAATTATTATTTTAGAACGATTTGTTTCAGGCGGACGAAGTTGCGGGTAACAGCTAGTCTTAAATAAAAACCAAAGGCTAAAGTGAGCGACTAAATCTAATTTTAATAGTAATCTGTTTCATCTATGCACATAAATAAAAATTAAGTGTCTGTTTTTAATATCAAAATAAAGCTTTTTATAAGATTCAAATGAAAGTATATACAGTACCTACTTGTAACAAAAACATAATTTTAAAATTGTTGTCTGTTTGTTCCGGGTAATCGCCGGGAGGGTTGTGCGAGCATTAAGGTAATAGGAGAGGATATAAAAGGAGATGTCGATGGACATTAGTTTTAAAATTCTGCATATCAAAATGGGAGGAAAAAATCAAGCCAGGTAGAGCGGTCCACATTATTGTGGTGCGACTAAAGAAAGAATCTCTGTACTTAACAGTACGTTCGAAGTTGTGCTCAAGTGTAAACTAATGGGCATTCCTAGCATTGCGAGTATTACGGTTGAATTTTTTTAGGGGAGGAATGCAACTGGCTATTTCGCTGAATCATTGGTTATAAAAATAACGATAAAATAACGAAATGCAAGAAACATTACGTCTGAGTTCAAGAGATTTAAATGATTATGTTATTATTCGGTCATCATTTTTAAAGCTCTCTTTTGAACTCTATCAAGAAAACTCAAGTGTGTTATTGGAACACCTGCCCAAATATAAGAATAATACTCCAGTTTTGGTCGAATATGTGCTTTATATACTGTAGCCAGATCAGAAGGGGTAAAGAACTTCTTGCATCTTCGAAGGATAACTAAACACCTCGCAGCATTCTTGGCGACGTCAAATATTTTGTCATTCCACAGAAGGTGATTTGTAATGCACATACCGAGAACTAAGAACCTATTTTAATCACCCATTGGTGCCGCTGGGATCGTTTCACAAGCGGATAACTTATTTTGTAAGGAGTAACTAAGGATATTTTGATTACTAGGTGGCGCGACGCCGGCCGTGGTCGTTTTTCGAAAATGAGTTGTATACCGAGCAACGGCGGGTGGGTAAGCTAGTATTCAATATTACTATATCGTGTGAAATGATGGCAATAAAAGACGAAGTGCGAAGGTTCTTAGAACCAGTGAGTATAAACTCTAGGAAGTCATGATCTCGCATAGAGGTATTCAACGGAAGTGGCAACGAATTTAATTTATTAATCTAAATGTCTGGGTATCTAACCTTTCTTATGTAAATTTGCAACTGAATTGTTAAGAATTATGTGTATATTCACTTTGTTTTTTTTTAATATAAACTTACACAATGAAAACACTCATAAATAATGGTTGGTGGTCATATCCCGTGCCAGTAGTGTTCTGCTCCACGGTGCACAGGGCAAGTCGTTATTAAATTGTTTCGCTACAATTGCGAACTGGAAACACCGCACCGTGTGGACCATGTCTGATGTGCATTATATGAATACGTAGTGTTAACTCTTTGTCATACACGTGTCAGTACAGTATACATCCTTCTTGCGAGAGGTTCTTTTTAAATATGTATGCATTTCTGCATAATGAGAACAAAAACTGAAAACAATGTAAATGTATATTTTTTTTTCTACCCAAAGACTATATTATTTATTCTTCCTGAAGGAAGCAGCGAAAAAAACCAAGGAGAGTTATATGAAGTATATATGCTAAATAAGAACAGGAAGCGCTAAAAACGAACGAAGTAAAATGCGAACACAAACTTCATTAAAAGTTCACTTCCATCATCCTTTCGTTCGTCCTGTTTTTTTTTCTTGTTGGTTTGGTACTATTTTCTTTTCCCTTCATAATCATTGTGGAGCGTTTATTTTTTTTTTTTGACCAAACAGCAGCCCAGAGACTGAGAGTGTACTTTCATTACTTGGAATTTCTTGATTTTACATTATTTCTCTTATATACATAAATATATATATAATTTTGTATTTAAAAAAAGTCATCATTTAGTAATGTCACAAACTCACTCTACGTTGAGTAGATGACGAAAGCTGTACCAAATAAATGGAATGGTTGAATAGCATGTCAACGGATGGATAGAACTGGCAAGGATCCAGTGGGGTGGCTTTTGTGTGGATTTGGTTGTTTTAAGTACTCACTTCGGGAATACGGAGCTTCTCTAATGGTTGGGGATGGAGATAAGCTGAGGCGGAATGGGAATCGCGGAATATTTGGGTTTTATTTTTGGATAATGACTTTCAACACGATGAAGAGGAGAGATGGATGACAGTTTCGACAATAACTACGGAGATTGTTAAGAACTATGAAGTTCATAAAATGAAAAGTTACATAAAAAAATTCTCAAAAAATCGTATTTTTTATTTGTTTACTTAATATTTATGCAGTCTAATCTTGTTCAGGAAAAGGACTTCTTAAAAGCTTTTAATTTCTTAAGTTCATAATCGGATTCCAGAAATATTCTAGATAATGAAATCTAAAAAAAACTTATGTGCCAAGACAGGCGTATATAGATTTATCAAATCGTAGTCCTTATAAGCCACTCCCTGTCCAGATATTTTCATTTCCTAAATCTGCCCAAAGTAATATCTCTATTTATTGCTTATTCACACTAAGCCCTTCTCCTTCGTATGCTCTTTAGACCATAACTAAATGACAACGAAAACTCATTGCCCAAAGTGTAAAATCATCAATCAAAATTAAGACAACCCTTCTGTATGTTGCTTGAAATACGATCCATTGGAATGCGCCTCAAAACATAATACATCAAAACAACGGGCGAAACTTCCTTCGCTGCTGAATTTCTCGAAGTGATTTCTCTACGCCTACACTCATCAGCCAACGCTTAACGACATAATCCTTTTTCCCTTCTCAGCTTTCACATGCGGTGTCCTTCGGTTATATAGCTGCCTAAGCCCTTAGCTACGAACCGTCATTCGAACTCCAAATGTCATTAGAATTAAATACATTTGACGGGCTTTTAACACAAATCAATACATATTACCGCCCCGCCTTCTTCGGACCCGACAACTCCAAATATGGTTTAATGGTCGTTTTCTCGTTCTCTCCCTCAATTGACTTTTGCATTTTCATTTAATTCGATTGTGAGTCTGGTTTCGGTCTGCCCCGAAGTCTGATTGAATAACACCAAATGCCATTTCCGCCCTACCAACGGAAACTACCAACAGCACCAATACCACCACCAGCAGCTGGACACCGACGATATTAACCTTTCAAATCACTGGACATTGCTTAGTGATTTGGATAGAAATTAGCCCCGCTTGAGTGGGTTTTTTGATTTTGCTTGGCCCGAAAAACCCAAAATACTCATAACTGCCGCAGGCTGTGTGTGCAAACTATTACTTTTAATTATCAAAACTCTTCAATATGAGTGGATGTAATAGAATTCAAATATCAATCTTGTGTCAAGTGTTTTCGATATTTGGAAGCGCACCATCTTGTTACTGGAGGAAGCGGGAAATATTTGTATCGCCTGATTTCCCCCTTCCATATATCTCTGTTTAATTAAACCTGAGAAGTAAAGTCGAGAACTCAACCAACCGGATGTTGTTTGGCTTTTGCAGGAATAATTGGGTTCCATTTCTTTGGAATCGAGAATATTGTCTGTCATACCTCAACCCCTCCCCTAGCCAGGGGTGGTGGTATTTGAATTCAAGTTCCGGAATTTAGAAGGGGTGAGACGCCAATGTGGTAAAAAAAAAGAAAACAATGTAAAAAGGACCCGGGGCTTTTGGGTGTGCGAGAGTTTCACTTAAAATTGTTTCTTACGAATCTTGTTTGGGAAAATTGCTACGTCATCGGTCGTTAAATGGTCCTTTTTGAAGTGAAAGAAAATATTAAAGGAAATGAGAATCATTTTAAAAGTTTTTTTTTCATTTTTATTGTTATTAAAAAAATGTATTCGTTTATTCAAAGGAACACAATAATGTCTGTAAGGGTGAAGAGATATGAAGTGTTCGTAAGAACGTTATTGTACTCCTGAAACATTTTCCATCTTTCATTTTACATAATTTCTAGTACTTTTGTTGGAGCAATATTTGCCGAATAATTTCAATGTTTAATAAAAGCTTTCCCCAAAACACCCTGGTTTTCGTAAGAACATAATTGTATCACCGCTCTTTTCAGTGATACTGATGACCTGAGAAAAGCATTGGATAAAGATGAGATTATGCTTTATAGATTTTCTTAGATGACCAATAGAACACAAGCACTGCAAGTTGGAGGCAATCTGTCAAATTTTGTGCCGAATATTACTGGGGTGTAGTTTTGCCGCTGGGAAATTTCAAAAAGTCGCTAGCGAAAAAAAATCGCAAAAGAAAATTTTTTATTATTATCAAGGCATGAACATTTTTTTTAATTTTTTTTTGCGATTATATGTAGGTACTAGTTAGAAGGCAAGCTTAGGATTAGTGAATATAAAAAAAATCGAGATAACAATCAATCATGACATTACAATCATAGAGAAGCCGAAAAAAATTGTTACAAAAAATGTCTGTCTGTCTGTATGTCAGTTTTTCAGTATGTCTGTCAGTCTGTATGCATATTGAACTACAGCCTAAACGGAAAAGTCTATTAACGGTACCTTTCATATAACTTTTTTTTAATTTTCGGCATTCTCGGAACCGGCTCATTGGATTTCAATAAAATTTTATATTTGAAAAGATCTATAAAGCAAAATGAATTCTTTTTACCAATATTTTGAATGATCTAATTTTTGTATTTAAAATTAATTTTTCAATTGTTTTTTTTTTTTTTTTTGAAAATTCAGCATTCTTAAACTAATAAAAAATACATTACATTGATCATAAATGAGCTGTACCTATATTAATAAACTCTAAAAAAAACTGACAAAATCTCAAAAAAAAAATAATAAAGAGGATTTTATCTAAATATAGAACTACAAACTGTTCAACCATTCAATAAGTAACAGCTTCAAGTGAGATCCACCTTATTGAACTTAGTTTTAGGAGCTTGTATTCCGGAGCATCAAAAGTAGCCTAAAAATCTTTAAGATCGATCACCTTAGCCTTTTAGCCCTGAATTTCATAAAAATTAAAACAATTCTGCATAATTCTTCCAGATTTTTAGGAAGGGCTGGTGCAAGCTGGATGGAACGGCTTACACAAAAAATGTGGCAAATAATTGAAATTTCCTTTTTTTAAAGGCGATGATCCCACATTTGTCCCATCAATATTGCAGCATTATCCGGTGTTAATGCAATAAGATTTTAAGAGGGATATTTTCAGCACTGAATGCTTCCATAAGCTGATGTCGTCTTTACGATGTTTTTTGTCGGATAGTTCAACCACCATCATTTTTCAGTAGAAACTTCCTTGTTTTTATCAATGATCAGGCTAAATATATTTTCCCACATTTTATTTTCCAAAAAAAAAGTTTGTTGTTCTTGATTTAGTTTTTGTACATTGTTCCCTCAAAATACGTATTATTTGAGCATAGGTCCGAAAAACGTTAACCAACATTTTAAATCAGTGACTGAATTATTAGATTTGGGAACAAAAAGTCGCGTGGTTTTTGAAAAAGTCGTAAAATAAAGAAACTCGTCTAATGGTCGCAGGAGACCCATAAAGGGGTCAAAATGCAAAATTTTTATTTATGTCTGGACGCTTCGCGAAATATTTCTAGTTTCTTATGAAATTTTTCTCTGTTTCCCCTTCCGAACGAAAAACTTTCTTTATTGTTCAAGCATTTTAGTTTAGTTGACAGATTTTTGTTTTTATTTTTTTGTATTTTTTCATGATGATAAAACACGACTGATTGCTTCTTCTTTACAATATAATCTTGAAGTACAAAACTGGATATATAAAATGGGAAACAAATAAACATTTTAGAAATGTTTATGCAAGCGTCCACACGAAAAAAACATTTCAGAAATTTCAGAAGAAAAAGAGCAAAGTACCTTGTTTTGAGCCTTGCAAAACGTCTCCAAATTAATCAGTTGTTGAATTTTAACAATTGCTTTCCTCCTTGTTTTTTTCTTTTCTATTTGTTTGAGGATGCGGGCATTATTTAAGTCGGAATATAGATTCTAGTCACATCCCTTACCTTGATTATATTTCCTTTTTATTTCCTTACGAGGAAGTAGTAACGAAACTTAATGTACTGATTAACGAAGAAGGCAAAATTAAGTTGCAACTCTTAGTTCTTAATAAAATGTTTTTTTTTTCTTCTGAAATTCTTTTGATAACATTGGAATTTCAAATATACACAACTTAACATAACATTTTATCTAAACCTGGCTATGACCAATATTTTGTTTATGTTAAAGAAAACAATTTAAAAAAAATTAATATAATTTTTTTAAGCTTATTGACTTACAGAAAAGTCTCCAAGTGCGGATAACTCTCAAAGGTAAAAGGCTTACAGTTATTTAAAAAAAAAAGTTTTTACAAACGATATGTTTCGAAATCTATTTACTATAACTTGGCACACTTTCACACTTTCATTCCTTCTACTATTTTGTAATGCGTTTTTTTGTTTTTCTTGATCCCGAATACAGCGCCACCTATCGGGTCCAACGATAAATAAACCCCACCGACATAATCGTGTCAATACACAAACAAAATGTAATAATGTTGATATGAAAATATAAATAGAAAACTACGTTTTCATTAATATTTCATCCTTAGCCTATCTGTTCAACATTTTGCCAAAGATTTTCTCTTTATTAATTTTATATGAATATTATAAATATTGTAGGTGTGATTTTGAGTCAAATCGGTGTATAATAAGAATTAAAAAAAAACTGTTTTAAATTGCAGCTCCATATAGGAGTATTTTAAATAGTTTAAGTTATTCTTTACAACATTAGTTATATGTCTGTGAAAATCAGGTCAAAATCGACCAATAAATAAGAATTTTCGGAAAAAAACCCCGAAGTGGATAATTTAATCAGCTTAAATTATTCCTTACAACATCAGCAACTTGTCTGTGAAGGTATCATCAAAATGGGTTCATAAATAAGAATTTTCAACATAAAGAGCAGACAGGCAGACAAAAATCTTAATATTTTTTTAAGGAAGTACCGTATATATACTTTCATACACGTCTTGTAAAAAATGCTATTTTGACACAACACTGAAACTTCAATTTTGTTTATGTGTATAGATGTGAATTAGAAAATAAGAAGAAAGGGTTAATAGGTACGTTTTCTCTTTTTTTTTATTATAATTTAATTTCTTATTATTGTTATAATTTAAATTAAATGTTATAATTTTTTTTAATGTTGTATATATTTTCATTTCTATTCTAACATTTTTTTTAAATTTTTATCGTAATTGTATGTTTATTTCTATTACATTTTAACACTTACATAATTTTATTTTCATTCATTTTAATATTATTAATTCGCACATATTCAAATAATTGTAGTATGGCGTATGCGCAACTAAACTGCATTTTACCTCATCCTTCGCCAAAGAGAACGTATGGCGTATGAGTGATTTTTTTGTTCATTCTTCGACTCGTTTGTTTTTTCTTCTTTTTTAACTCAATTCATACCTCACTCAATCAAAATTAATACGCAATTCACCACTTGCTGTGATTTTCCATTTTCATTCACAACTCTCACTCGCTGTCACATGGTAACACGCATTTCAAATTCGAGAAACCTGCCAACCACCCCCAAAACGAATGCACCTGCGCCCAATAAAGCTGGATTCTGCAAACTACATCCAGATGAATTCTTCCTTGCAGACTCCATGTTTCCATATTTTAATCTTGGAAAATTTCCATCACAAGGACTTGACGAGCCATGTGTACGAAGGACTAACCAAAAAGATTCTCAGTCATAGTTCATCGTCTCCTTCGGTCGGTAGTGGTTAACGGAATAAGCGGATACGCGGGTTAGAAGGATCCCCCTTAGGATTCAGACATAGAATAAAAAATTAAAAAAAGGATATAAGAAAAATTCTTTAAACTCGACGGTTGTGTGAGTGAAAAATTTAAATAAAAAACAAATTCAAGTGAAAAAAAAATTCAAACACAATAATAAGGATATAAATTTACACTTTTCACATGGTTAGTATTTTTTTTAATCTTTATCCAAGGAATATGTATGTGGTTCCATTCTAATCAATTTCCTAGTTGCTAGTGCAATTGTGCAATTATTTCTGTCTATGTGTATTTGTGTTTGACTATGTGTGTTGAATTTTTGAGAAAACTGCATCAAATCCGAATTTGCCGGTAGATTTTCCAGAATTCTTGCTATAAAATAGACTCTTTAGTCGATATTACTCGGTAGAAGATAAATCCTTTTAATTTTAGTGATTACCTGCAGGATATGCCCTTTGCCGAAAAAAACTGAATTGAGGGTGGGGGAATAAAAAAAATGCAAACTAACAATAAAAAATGGGAAAAAAACTAATTGCGAAAAAGCAAAGCAAAAAGAAAACAACAACAAAATCGATAAAATCCTGTGAATATATATGACGAGGCGCATAGTGTGCAGTGCATATATCCCGATGGCGGCTAAGGCTCAGTCGGCTCAGGCAGGACTCACAAGCTATATGTACCTCCGCCTATGATTATGCCTCTTTTTGTATGCATATTTATGTGCAATGATTTTTTATTCTGTTTCTTTTATTCGTTTTGTTTTGCATACTTTTCGTTGTGTCCCTTTATCCGTGTGTTCGTTTGTGATAAGAAAAGAATCCTTTTTCAGTTTCAACAACGAGGCATGTGGTACGAAATTTTGTCGCTGTTAATTTTTTTTTTTATTTGGTTGTTGCATTGAATGCGTGTGTGTGTGTGTGTGTAGTGTACATTTTGGTCCTTTGGTCTGCTGCTGCATATTCATTTTTTGCTAACGTGGTCGAAATTTTGATTTTTTCAATGGAAGACAAAATCCTGCCGCTGCTAATTTCGGGATCAACTCACTCTAGAGTGTGTAATCGATTGTGTAGTAAAATGTTTTTTACATGAGTGTGTGCGTGTTTATGTTTCGTGCATGTCCTTTTTGACAGATTCGAACATACGTAGTAAATGTGTCCAGTTATCCCTGCTCTGTATAGTATATCCTTTAGGAAGAAGAGCAGACCATATCAAACAATGAATTCGTAGCGAAATACGCTTACTATACAGTTCTCCATAAATTCTGAAATTTGTACTCCTGCCGTTTTTGGTAGTGCCTGTGTGTATGTGATTGTGTGATACGTGACTGAGTGAGTGTGTTATTGTCCTTTTTTAATGAATTCGCATGCAGAATGGTAAAAAACTTACATATCTTTTCATTTTTTTCATTTTCAGTTTAAAAATTAAGTCAAAGAGATTTTTTAAGTTTTTTTTAAATATTCATTTGATTTTTAATCACAAAAATAGCTTAACGAATTGAGATTTTTGCAAATATATGCTAACAGATATTTATCACAGAAGTTGCCTTAACAATCTTATAATCCTTTTCCAAGACATTTTAATAAACCCATTTATTGAGTTGTCAAAAAATTCCTAATTATTTCTTTCAAGTTGAATGGTGTTTAGTAGTATACTAAATAATTATATGAATCAATTTTATTCGATTGAATAATAAAAGCTTCTGTATGACTATTGATTAAAACATTTAATGACAAATTGTATAACTGTTTAGATTCAAATTGAAGTAAAATCGTAATTTAGGCTTTAAGGAATAATTGTTTAATTTTAACAAAAAATATGTTTTGTTCAATTTTATTTTCTTAGAAAACAAGGTTCCATCACACAATGAAAGGTAATTTCTTTCAGAAAGCGACTTTTTACTTTCAAAAAAAATTTCTAAAAGCATTTTTCGGGTCGTCACTATTAAAAGCAAAATTGTTTTGTGTGTAAGCGGGTGTGGTATTTGCGACTCTGATTTTAGTTTCGTCAATTTTTTATCCAGAGCAGAACTGTACAAGAATTGCAATCATTTTCGATTGCATTTATTTAAGTCATGAGGAAAATTTCTTTATAATTTACTATATATACACATATATCTAGACTAGGGTTGCCAGACATCCCGAACGCACAAATGTTTTGGTAAAGTTTAATCATGTCGTTGGCGATTTATGAAGAAGAATTTTCGCCGCAAAATATTTTTTATGAAGTATGAAGCTGGTGTAACTAATATAGTTAATAAATTAAATATAGGGATTCTTTTTTTAGCCGAACGACACGAATCTGGAATAGTTTACCCGGCGGGATTTTCCCTTGCCATTTTGATCTGCAAACATTCAAAACCAATGTTAATCGGCACCTTCTATCTCTCCCCTCCCTATCTTCGTAATGCCCGCGCAGTGTGTTCTACATTAAAAGGGAAACACATAATCCCTTGTGCGCGCGTTAATTATAAAAAAAAAAAAAAAAAAAAAAAAATAAAGGCTGGAATGATGTGATTTTTTTTGAGGATTTTTTTAGTAAAAATGAGAATTTTATAAATCTATACTGACAGATATATTCAATTATATTTTGAAAAGTATAGAGCAGTCAATAGAAAAAAATCAAGTAATTTTATTACGCCGATTTGACTTAAAGAGATGCTAGCTCTTGAAAATGTCATTACCACAGCTATTTCACCCCACAGTTTTTTTACTATACAGAAATCTTTCATGCTCATATCCCATAATGGGGATCGATTTTTGACTTAAAAAATTACCTTCTTCGAATCCATTTTCCACGAAATTTAGTAAGCAAATAAGCACAAATCTTTAAAAACTATAAGCTTGTATGCACTTGAACCACAACAGAGGAAATATGTATTTTTTTTAATGAGTATAGTGAACTTTGCGTATTTGCGGGAGTAAAATTCGTTTATATTCGCTTACACCGGAAACACAGCATAATACAGAACACTTAATAATATTAATAATTAATTACGAGTATTTTGATTTAATATTTTAAATCAAAATACTCGTAAAAATAAATGTCTATTTAATAATATAAACAAAAATCGTTCCTTTGCAACGTAATGCTCAAAAAAGTCATTTAATTAGTAGCTGTGTATAATAAAGCAGTTTATTTAATTTGACTTATGACTTTTATTTCGTTCCGGGCAAAACGTTGAAATCCCGTATTTTTTATTTAGCCGATAGTCTTAGCCATTTTTCCTGCTGAGCTGTAAGAACAATTCTGGCAACCCTAAATATAGACTGAGAACTAGCGACCAAAATGGTTACGTCATTTCATTAAGAAAATTAGTGGGGGGCTGCGGATAGGGGGCTAAAGGGTTAAGAAATATAAGAACAAATACGTGTTTTCATCAAAGCTGATTTTTGCTTTAAATATGCTAAATAATGTTTTATGTAGCTTACCAAAATGGCAGACGGATCAAGAAAAGAAGGGGGGAGAGTTCGACAACTTTTAGCGAATAATACATATGAAATCAATATAATACTTCAACTTCAAATATGAAGTCACCTTCATTTTGAAATCATTGATTCGGAATAGATCATAGTTAATTCATACGAATGCAATCTTTTGTGATTTTAGTGAAGTCATTGAAGTCATTTTAAAATATTTTTGTATTTTAAATCAATACAATCGGAGTTAAAATACTTCAAAATGTCTGCAGTGACTTCACTTAAATCACAGTCATTTAGACATTAATTTGAAAGCAATCGTTGGATTAACTGTATTTAATTCGAAATCAATAGCTTCACAATAAAAAATGACTTCTTATTTTGAAGTTGAAGTCTTTAAGTGTATTCATATGTTAAACAGATGAAGGTAAATCAAATGAATTAAATTTAAAATGATTTATGTAATTCCTTTAAAACTATGATCAAGAGTATACATATGTATATGCATCTTCAAATTGGATTTCAGGCAGTTAACTCTTTTAAAAATCATTGTACGTATTTCGCAGCATATGACTGAACAAAATGCAGCTAATCATTGGCCGATTTGGGTGTGACCGATTTAGGATCTTGGTGCTGAAAACCAGTTCAGTTCAGATCAGCATAACAGAAGCTCTTCCGTAATTTTGCTCACGTTAGTACATATCTGAAACACAATTGATTCTACGACCTTTAAAGCACATTTCGAAACAAACAACAAAATGAAGTGAATTTTAAATCAGTTTCTTAATAAAATTGATATTCTATAGAATCGATAAAAGCGGTTGCTGCAAATGCTTGCTGCAAGTGATTTGTTACCGCTTATTTCTTTGGGCGGGTAAGGAGACCCGCTCTGGATAAAAACATACGAAATCAAAAAAACTTGCACGAGCAGTTTCTGAAAGTGGAAAGTGCTTTCATGAACTAATCATAGTGTGTTTCTTGTGAAAGCTTTTTCAAAAAAATATCAATCTTAAGCTTTAAAATGGTCTGTCTGCCCGTCTGTACGTATTACGATCTGCAACCTGAATGGTTTAAGAGATTGCTTTCAAATTTAGTGTGTGTTGTTCTCTTAGCATTCCTAAAAGGGGTCTTTGAAATATTAATTTTAGTAACGGTTTTCTTAATTTTAATTTTTCTCGGTAACGGCTCATTGAATTTCAAATAAAGTTTTATGTTTGCACACCCACATTTTGAATGACTTTTTTTATTTATAACTAATTTTTGTTTTTTTTTTTTGAATTTGCAATAAATAATAAATTCTAACAAAATGCGTAATAAAATAATAAAATAAAATAAATTTTTTTTTTTTTTCAAAAAACTTATAAAAAACAGGATTTTAACAAAATATTTCAATACTTTGTTCTTTCGAAATGCTTTGTTCATAAATTTATTACAAAAGAAAACCATTAAGTGTTGTGGTTTTGACCCTGTTTATTAGTTCAGACCATGTTATTTTTTTCTACATATATTTAACTAGTTTCTGTTAAGGGTTAAGCTTTCGAATTTGATCAGGCACATAAAATAAAGTACGTGTAACCCAACAGTGCCAATTTTTTTTTCTTTTTTGAATAAAAGAGTGGCCTTGAACAGCTCCTTTTGGTGCATCTGTTTTGCACCAAAAATTTGAAACCAGCTGATTGGGATATCAAGGAAACGCCTATTTAGATTTTCGCAATTTTTTTTTATTTTAATAACCAACTTAATATTGTCAACTAAACTATAAATTCTTCTTTTGATTCCTGCTTGCAAATATTTTTTTTAAACTTTTTTTCACTGTCTAAATTCCTTTTTTCTTAAAACTTAAATATTAAAAATTCCATTTTTGGTTCTTACGCTCATCTTCAACGGTAATGCGATATTAAGCGCTTCAGAAAAGACAGCTGTACTGTACTCGTTACTTATTTTGCTGCTAATTCAACATTGCCAGAAGGAAAGATTGCCCTTCTGTACATAAGAACGTTATCCATTCCAAATTTTATGTTGACTTGACAGATATAAAGAAATCTGCTTGTCTAGGTGGTTTTCTTCTTAGAAATACTTCTGGAGAAATATTCTTCCTCACTGGAAACACAACTAAGTACGCTTTTCTATCACCCCAACTGTTTTGGCAAGATATAACACAGCATTTGTCGAACCTTTTCCAAAAAAAAGGCGAACCATTTTTTTCCCTCCTTCTTTTGACCAATTGAATTTGCATAAACAAACCTTAAATCATAGAAACTCTGACAAATCTGTATCTGAAGAAATACCTTAGAGATCGGAAGCTTCTTAATGACCGGTGATACGACTTTTGTTTCAATCGTTCAACTGGTGATTTGATACCACATTTCAAGGAAGAGTTGAACAGATCCCTATATTGTTTTGGAGAAAGTAATATTATCAAACTTCATATTTTTATAAAGCATTTGATAGAATTTGGCTCGAGTCCTTCTATCGACAATACATTTTTTTGCTTCGAAGATATTCATAATCGGTTAGGTTAGATTAGAAACTACCTTCTGTACAAATGGATACAAGTTGTGTTGGACGGTTTTTAGTATGACGTCGACAAAAAATAAATTGCACGACTGGAGTGCACGTACTTGTATGTGCGGTCCATTGTAGAATAAAATTTAAAAAAATTAAAGAAATTTTGGGCATATAAACGCTTTATAAATTGTAGCCAGATCAGAAGGGGAAAAAAACTTCTTACACCGATACAGAAAACCTAAGCACTTAGCAGCATTCTTAGCTATCTCAAGTATATGGTCGTTCCAACGGAGGTCATCGTTGACACACATACCGAGTACTGAAATTTTTTCGATTTCTTCAATATAAGTGCCATTCATGGACAATGGCATGGAGATTTTAATTAGCTTTAACGACATAAGACAGCATTGAGTTTTCGAAGCATTAAACTCCACACGATTCCTATTACCCCATTTGACAATGCTGTATAAATCGGAGTTTAATGAGCTTGACATACGGTACCGTTGCAATTGTACGTCCGAAGGCGAAGGACGTGAATCATCAAAAGAATATGAAAAGCTGAGGGTAGAGTCGTCAGAAAAACAGAAGTAACAAACAGAAGATCATTTATAAAAATAAGGAAAAGAGTCGGAGACAGAACAGAGCCCTGGGGCACACCAGCATTTATTTTGTGGGAATCAGACTTGAATCCATCCAATACAACTTGTATTGAACGGTCCAGAAGATAGCTTCTAATCCAACGAACGAGAGTATCATCGATCGCAAAATCACGCATTTTGGTTAAGAGAGTTCCATGCCAAACTCTATCAAATGCCTTGGAGATATCAAGAGCAATAATCTTACTTTCACTAAAGCGATGAAAATATTTGTGCCACTGTTCGGTGAGATATGCCATCAGATCACCATTTAAACGGAAGCCATACTGACGGTCATGTTAAAAAGTGTGAATTATTTTTCAAAATCGTAGGAGCGGTTTTTAACTAAAACGGTTTTTTTAACAACTTTTTTTAAAAATATTAAAAAAATAATTTAAGAATACAAACTTAAGCACAAAAAATAACATTCATTTGAAAACAAAATTAAAAAAAATCATCTACCCGTTTTCAAAATATTGTTTTTTCCAAAAAAAATAAATAAACTTTTACATAACGGTTATATGACAGGTACCATTAATTTTTTAGCTAAACAAAAAATTTTAAAAACTCCTCTGTAGAATGTCAAAATAACCTTAAGTTCTAAATTTGAAGACGATTTACCCAACCGTTTAGGCTACAGTTCAAAATACATCCTTAAAGACAGACAGACAGACAGAAGGACAGAATTTTGCCAGTAACTCAAATATGTTTCTCTATCATCGTAATGTCATGTTTGATTGTTATGAGCATTTTAAAGAAGTTTGATTTGTTCTTTAGTTACAGTCGCCTAGGTGGCGCTTGGGTCTTTCTTTTTCTAAAATTTGTATTTATAGACCGATTTCTTTCAAATTCACATTTAATATTTAAACAAAAAGAAAGTTCGGAGATATGGCATTTGGTTGGAGATATTTAGAAAAATGTAGTTTTCCATTTATATAATTTTCATGTCAATAATATAATTTTTGAATGGCTTAACCGATTTTGATGAATTTTCTTGCCTTTATAAACATTGTGGGTAGTTTAAAGCTAAGGTTTGAACCAATAGTTTACGCTGTTATCGACATTTATAATAATAATAATAATATTTAACTATGTGCCTGTAAGTCACATTTTCTTTTAGAATACAACTGGATGATCTATGACACTAGTTAGAAGGGTTAGAAAGATAGGAAAGATTTTTTTAAAATAGAGAATTAGGTGATTATTTTCTCACTTAAAATCCAGGAACGGCATCTGGCTTGCACTAGGAGTTTGAAAAATTGCAACCCAACTAAGATTTGAACTCACATTCTCTGGGTTCACAAGCAAACATTTTACCTACTGCACCACATCCGCTCAATTCGGATGTCATACATTATTGTATGTCATACATACAAAATCAAACTTATGATTTAACAATTTCAATGGATCTCAACTAATTAAATCAAATTAAATCGCTCAGACAGTATAACATCGCTGGCTGGTATCTGGAATTAAAAACGAATTTACCGCAGGGTCGAAGATACGAATTTAAAACTTTGAAAATTATAATGTTAAAACACCTAAAAAAAAGCTCCTGAAATTAAGGAACTTTGGGAACTAACATAAAAAACATCAAGTTTAAAACTATACAATTTCAATTTTTTCTCATCCCGACGTGAAACTTTAAGCCAAATTTTCTTTTAAAAAAATTCCAAATGACGATATCATCCTTTAATCCTGTTCATAAAAAACTGTCTAGCTCATGAGTGATTACGTGCTGTAGCTTTTCGACTTTACAAGAGTAATTTCATGTACAACCGGGAAAAGTTTTTAAAAAGAAGGACGATCAAAACCCACATGAATGTATAGTATGTATAAAATAAAAAAAAGGAAATGAGCACATGTTTCCTCGTTGATTTTCCGCTTGCAGTTTCCTTCCAACCATGCTTTTGGCTGTAACATGCATCTACTTCTACTGACACACGCATTGGTGTATAGAAACGCCTGGGCATATACATTTTTTTGTCCTTAACGCGATGCATTTACCCATATATAACTTCGAAACGCCAGGGGTTCGGAGCAATTTCAAGAAAATTCAATGAAACTTTTTTCCAACTCTCTGTGTCGAGGTCAAAGTGAAGAGCACCATTATTACTGTCTTAACAAGAGGAAGTGCTGCTATGTATGTAGGTAAGTGCTTTTGGAGAGATTCTTTCCTTAGCTTTTTATCCTTCAAAGGATATGCCATGGCATGTCCATCCTGAAAACCAAACTTCGAAATTAACTTCAACTTCAGAATGGAATTTATTTTGGTCTTCATTCCTGATATGATCCAGTTTTAATTGAGGGGCGTCCTCATTGTTTCTCCGCCGGCCATTTGTGTACTCGAACATTCGAATTGCCAGGATATTTGCGAGACCGATACTGCACGAGGAACGTTTAATTAGGCCACTAGTTGGAATTTTGTAATTATTTACGTGAATTCTTGCGGTCGATTTGTTTCATGGTTTCCATTTTAGTCCAGCCTTTTGCTGTGGTATTTGGCTCCAACAAAAAATAGTTAATCGTTGTTTTGCGTGGCTTTTTGATTCTGTGAAGCTCAACTACGTTTTGTTTGTTCACATCGGCAGAGAGGGGAAGTGCATCTAGATACTTGAATTAAGTAGCAGTTATTTGGTGAAATGGTTAATTTGGGTCGTTGCATTTGAATGCAATATTGATGAATGTCTGGACGGGAGTATGACGATGAATTTTTTCGCATCGATTCAAAATCTGAAGTGTGCAGAGGATAAAATGATATGAAGCATTCACACTTTACAAAAATGTGAAGAGGAATTTTAATTGAAGTGATGGCTATATCTATGTGTATCTACTAGAAACAAAACACACATACATACATACATATGTATATGTTTTGTATTTTACTCTTTTTTTCAGAGTGAAGTAGACTTTATGGATATTTTTAAAGGCTTACAGCTGTTTTTTTTTTGTAAAGACTAAAGAAATTGAAATATATTCATATGCACTCAACTAGTTATTTATGTACCAATTAAAAATATTTTAATTTGTATAGCACAATATGCGTTTGGTAGTTGAATTTGTTTATTGATTTACTACTCAAAATATTTAAGTTGTCGGATAAATACCGTGGACGCTTGAGTTGTGTGCTTAACATGTATGGTTCGCAGTTTATCAATAATGACTGAGAATTGTCATTGCAAAAAAGATATTATTTGAGTAGCAAATAATGTGTGGAAAAAAACGTTGAAAAATGCTGATACCTTTATATTATATTTGCTTGTAGTTAAAAAGAGCCACACATAGATTGTACATCTAATATCAATAAATTGTTGGTGTGTATTGTGTAACAATATCAAATTCTTGGGTCTTCTCCAGAATTTGGCTTAATGTGAAAATCTGGCCGTTGTTAAATAAAACTCGCCGAGCTGTATACATTTTTTTTTTTTTAAACTTATTTTGTTGTTACTGGTGTTCAATACTTGAGGCGATTTCTTTCAATTGGTGTAACCCGACGACAAAAATAATCACGCTGTTCCATAGCTAAGATGAAATCAAACAATGAAAAAAAATAGCAAATAAAACAACCGATGTAGATGGAAAATCAGTCGCAAAAACTACTACAAATAGTAATTATTTTAAATAACCTTTCGTGTCTACGTAAAACGTCTTTTTTTTTACTAGTCACAAACTGTACTGAACTCAGAAAAGATTTATTTGATCTTAAAGAGATAGAAATAAAAGAACAACATCAAACAAAAAGTTTAAAAAGCTTTAAGTTCGGTACAGAATTGTCAGTTCTGAATATACGCAGCCGTTACTTTTCTACAACGAGGTAATGGGCCGAAGAACCAATGTATGTCCCTCGGTAAATCATCAATAATGCTAGAGAAGTACCTTGATCTTAATGTACTTGTTTACATTGAACTACTTGAACTGGTTGACTTGAGTTCTTCGTGTTCACACGGGTGGACTTCACCAAGTTGAAAAACAATTTTTTTTTTGAAATTTTAAGGATGGCGGTAACTAATTTTTATTAGTAAGGCGTCAGTTATAGCGATCAAGAAAACGTATGAGGAAAAAAAATTCAAATGCATATTTAACTATGTTTTCATATGATTTAAAACACAATTACTATACTAATCGTAGGGAAAATACTTAAAGAATTTTTTTGTCAAAAAAGTTTTCAATTGAACGAATATTTTTTGTAAAATGGAACAAACCGTTCCAATTATTTGGTCCATTTTTGTACTGTTCCAATATTGCAACCGGAAAAAAAGAAAGATGGTGGTTGGTGCTGGTTTTTTCTGAAGTCAACTGACGTTTTTTTCACTGATTGCTATAAACACTCAACAGGAAAAAAAATTCTGTTTTTCATTTGTTTCAATTTTTCCTAATGGTTTTTCCTGATCGCTACTACTGACGCCTAAGATCAGTGGTGGAGGTCTGTTTAGAATTGGAACACAATAAAAAATAAAAGGCACGACTGGGTCACACATACTTGCTTCTTTGTGCTAATACTTTTTAGGTACAGGCGTCTTTTTGACAAAGATTTAATTTTAATGTTTTTTTGACGTGCAACTTCTTTAGAATCGTTGTGGTTTAAAGCTCGAACGAACATGCATCACGAAAAAGGGATAAACACATAAATATATAGGATTGTTAGCTTTTGCAGTTTTTTTAGTGTATTATCTTTCCACTTGTTGTTTAATGTTTATAATATAATTTGCTAATAGAAAGATATGAAGGACTTTTTTCAGTTCAATTTTCATTTTAGTATGGAAAAATTTGAACAACTGGCATAAGGATTCGTGGGAATCAACAGTAGAACAATAATGCTAGGTATGAGGAGCTATATAAGTCTCAATAACTATAATTTACTTTTTGAAATCAAATTAATTAAAATTGCTTAATTATGTTTGATGGATCGATAAACGTATGGTGTGGGTAGGTATTAATGGAATTTTTTAAGGATATTAGGTACCTATAATAAGGTTGGAAGGAAGGTAGGTACTAAAATTAAGATACACATACACATTCCAACTACTTTTAAGCGAGTGGGTATAGAGAAAATATTAAAAGTTAACACAGGTTTTGTTTATTTAGGGGCAGGTGTAAGCTTTTGTTTACTCGATTGAAATTTTTGCATTCAGTAGTAATCGAATAGTTATTTTATTTGTTAGTTGTTTTTGTGTGTTCATCATAGGCTTCCTTATTTATTCTGTGTACTTTTATGATGATGAAATGCTTTAAAATACGTAGGTATGTATGTAAGTTTTCACCTTCTTTTATTTGACTAATGGCTAGGGCTTAGCCGAGCAATATGAAATAAAATTTTGGGGAAAATATTAAACAAATGGCAAAAATGTTGTAAGCGATCTTATTTGTTTTGCTGTTTTTTATTTTATGAATTTTTCATTTCAAAATCGTTTTTTTTTGAAAAACTTTTCGAAAACATACTTTAAATTTTTTTTCAGTATGTCAATTTAAGGAAATCTATAGTTTATACTAGAAGAAAAATTTAAAAAAAAAACAAAATATTTTTTTTTAAATTATTAAAAAATTAAAAAAAAAATGTTTTTGAAAATTTTAATAAGCAATATTATTTAAATCATAAATAAAAAAATTCATCAAAATCCGTCAAGTAGTTAACGAGAAAGTCTGATTTTAAGAAACCGGTCATATGGGAGGTATCGTTATAAAACTTTTTCTGAAAAATCCATTAAAACTAAAAGATAGATTTTGCACAGAAAACATCATTCTGAAAGTTTTATCAAAGTCGTAGGAGCCGTTTTCGAGAAAAATAAGTTTGTCATTAAAAGTTATATGGCAGGTACCGTTAGTTTTGAAGCTAGAATGCCAATTCGAAAAATAGTCGGGTAAAGTACTCTAAAAAAACTATATACCAAGTTTGAATCAAATTGGCCCAACCATTTAGGTTGTAGGAATCGATACGGACAGACAGACAGACGCACGGAATTTCCGGAACCACTTTTTTTTGACTTCTCTATCATCGTAATGTCATGTTTGATTGTTAGATTTTTTTTTACGAATGCATAACTTGCCTTATATTCCCTATAAATCTCAAGTAATTTACTGTCACGACACAAATTTCTTCCTCCTCGAAAGTTATGATATTCTTTGACAAAAATGAAACGATTGCAAAATATTGGAACAGAATGGTTAAACGGAAACATTTTTCAATTTTTGTTGGGTATATTTCCGCCCACCCTCTCACCTCAAAAACTGGTTCAAGTAGTCCAATGTAAACAAGCACAATGTTGTCAATGTGGCTTACAATAAAGATGATTGATCAGAAGATCTCCATATCTATGGTTAATGTTGTAGTATGGAAGCTGCGTACTAGCAACAATATTTTCCCTGCAGCAACGAAAAATGTTAATCTGTAATCGATAGTGGTGTCGTGTAGGCTGTGTTTTCCGACTGTACTAGTTAAGATACTCTCTCTTTCTAGCTTATCGTTAATTTGGAATGTTTTCAATGTCATAGGGAGGGCTACCGCTGTATGTTTTGTCCGAGAACTCTAAAAATATAACTTAGGTGGCATCATATTTTTTCCTGTGGATGCTCGTTCACATTTTCGAACTCAAGCCTCTTGCCTAACGGCTTATTCCGAAATAGGAGCTGCTTTGTTTTTTTGTATTAGTGACGGATGAAGTTTTTCATCTTCCTTTTTCCCGGCCATTTCCCTTCCCGCTAATGCATGTTGTCTTTTAAGGGACTTAACATTTCACGTATATATCCGAAGTTCGTTGCCATTATTTCGTTTGCATGATTCGTCATCAGTTCATCCATCCGTATCTGAGGTATTTTCTTCGGAACTGGGTATGTCGGGAAATCGCCACGAAAACAAGACCCTCCGAGCTGAAGACTAGAACAGTAAGTATAGTTAAGCCTGACTGGAACTATAGACACCACAGTTAATTCTACTTATGATGTCATCTGAATGCAAGGGATTTGCCTTATTGATTGGAAATACTCCTCCCCCCTCTTTCATTCGCTGTCACTAACAAGCTTCCAAAAGTTTTTGGAACCCATTCTTAAGTTAAGATTCTTGGCACTCGATATTCACCAGTTGGAGGTAAGAGTTGGAGTTGGAGTTGGAGTTGGAGTTGATTGACATAGGTGGGTTTAAAAAAAAGTACCTTTTAGTACCTTTAGTGCCCGCTTGGGCATGAACATCAATATTTTATTCACAATTGATTTAAATTAAAAAATTAAGAAAGGATTTTAATTACAAAATATTAAAATTTTGTTTAGTGTGGCAACGCTAATCGTTTTTGAATTCAATTGAAATGGTTAAGGTGTGTCCACCTCAAAGCAACATTTTTAAACATTTCATTAATATTTAAAAAACGTTTCATAAATGTTTCTTTGTTTCTGAAATGTTTATTTAGGTCTGGAAGCTTCCCGAAACATTTATGAAATGTGTTTCTCTGTTGCTCCTTCCGAACGGAAAACTTTCTTTTTAGTCTAGTTGACATGTTTTTTGTTTTTTTTTTCATGATGATAAAACACGACTTCTTTACAATCCAGCTTGAAGTAGAAAACTGGATACATAAAATGGGAAACAAATAAACATTTCCGATATATCATTATGTTTGTGGTTCGTCTCCAACTGTGTAGTTATTAAATCAATATTTATTTTTAATTATAAAAAAAAAAAAATAATTTTTAATTTTTTATTATTTAATTAAAACTTTAAAAAAAACAAATTTAACACAGTTTTTTGATAATTTAAGTGCAACGCGTTTCGGAAGTATATTCCATCATCAGGCCTAGTCGATATTTTGTACTGTATTCAAGATCAGAGTTGTCGCAAAAAACTTTTATAATTTTTTGAAGAAATTTCATCCATGATTTCAATGCTTGCCTTAAACGCCATAGTATAAAAGAATTCTCCAACTAAATAACAACCACAATAATTGCGTTCTTCCACCAAGTTTTGCATTCAAAAAAGTTTACCGTTGTATGAACATTTTTAATATAAATTCCAATTTTATGTTTCAAGGCTTTAAATATGCCAGACAAAGAGAAGAATATTTCTTCGTTAATTTCCCGCGAACACTTTGAACCGTAGCAGTCATTATCTTCTCATTAAAACATTCTTTCCATTTGGACCGGGATTGAACTTTCAAGTGCAATGCAGATTTAAATATATTAGATATTTCTTGCCAAAAATGTTTGAATATAAGTTTGAAACATAGAGTAGTTATATTTTTTCCTCCGTAAGGGCATAACCTTGCGTTATAGGACGATATAGTAGTTATGTTGTGTCCTTGTGTGCGATTTTGTTATCCCTTATCCACCTTTTTCAACTGTTTGTTTCCCTATAGAAGATTCATCAGCCTACAATTTATAAATTCAGCCTCCACGCCTATCAGAACAGAGCGCGGCAGCTACTTGTGCTGCGGTTGCAATTGCTAGGCTTTTATAACTGTTGCCAGGCACAACAAAAACCTATTGATTTTTGGGCTTGCATTTTGAAACTCATTAGTCCCGACCGTAAGCTGCATCCTGAATGCATAATGGCACAATTTGAATACAAAAGCTGAAACGGTATAGTTAGGAGGGGTTAAACGGTATTGTGTAGCGAGTATGGAATGAATGAAAATGGTGCATTTGTCTCTTTTTTTTTTAACTTTGTGAAATCGAAGATGGGACGAGTGGCAGCAATGTGAAGCAGGAATGTTATAAGAAGAAAAATGCAAATGGAGTTATTTTGTTGTTGCTATTCAATTTTAATTTCTCGTTATTTTGATTTGATTTGATTTTTTTACCACAACTGAAAAAAAAACTTTAAGGCCGTTAAAGATGCAATATTCGCATTTAGTTTAAACAACGTCCTTCTTTCCAAGGTCGTGGAAACACTTACTAATTATAAAATCAAGAAATATCTTGAGGAACGAAAGCTTCTAAATGAACGACTGTATGGCTTTCGTAGCAATAGGTATAGGTCCACTGGTGATATGATGGTTTATCTCACCGAACAGTGAAGCAAATCTCTATATCGTTTCGGAGAAAGTAAGATTATTGCACTCAATATTTCTAAAGCATTTGATAGAGGCTCTTTTATCGAAAATGCGTGCTTTCTTTTTCGATGTTTCTTTTCTTCGCTGGATTAGAAATTACCTTTCGGACCGTTCAATACAAGTTGTATTGGATGGGTTCAAATCTGATATCTTCAAAATAAATGCTGGTGTGCCCCAGAGCTCCGTTCTGTCTCCGACTCTCTTCCTCATTTTTATAAATGATCTCCTGCCTGAAACGTCTAATCCACTAAACTGCTTCGCTGATGACAGTACACTGAGCTATTCATATTCCATGAGCGGTACTTACATTATGGAAGCTGATCATCTTGAAATTCTCAGTATGAACATCACCAGTCACTTCTTGTGGATTGGTCATATATATATGATGTTGCCAAAATTGCCGCGAGATGTTTGGGCTTCCTCCGGAGATGTAAGAAATTTTTTTCCCTTTTGATCTGGCTATTATCTACAAATCATGCATTCGTCCAAGACTAGAATATAACTCCCATATCTTGGCGGGTGCTTCATCAACTCACTTGAGTCTTTTGGATGGTATTCATTAGAACATTCACGTCAATTGAACATCGACGGAATGTTTCATGTCTCTCTCTTTTCTACCGTTATTTCTACGGTCAATATTCTAGCCAGTTGCATTCATCCCCTTAAACAGTTTTACCGTAATACTCGCGCTTTCAGGAAAGCCCACCAATTTACCCTTGAGCCCAATTTCGGTCGTACAGTCAGGTATAGAGATTCGTTCTTCAGCAACTCGAATGTGGAATCTTTTGCCTAGCTCTGTTTTCCCTTCCCATTATGATGTTCAGAAGTTTAAAACCAATGTGCATCGGTAACTCCTATTAAACCCACTTCTTCTTTCCTAAGCTCGCGTTGTGTCCACCGACATCAAAAGGGTAGCCCAAATCCCTTTATCGTGTGCAAATTATAAAAAAAAACTCTTGGAGGATAAGACACTTCATCGAAAAAATAATAAAAATAACTGGAGCCATGTATGTTTCCGGTTTGTAATTCAGACAAAGCAACATCTGCGTCGATTCGTAAAAGTTTCTGTCAAAGCTGAGCTATAGCACTGCTGGTAATCAATTGAGTCTATAAGACATGATGAATTTCTTGATATGTTTTTCCTAGTCTTGTCCATTACATTTCAGACTTTTCTTCATCACCAATTCGTTTTTATACCAACCATTAGGTTTCTATTGTAGCACTCAATAATTACACAATCAACAATGTGGCAGACAGACACTTGTTCCTTCCACCTCACCGCCTGCTCTTCGATATCCTTTATATCAAAATCTCAAAAAAATTTCCTTCCCTTTGTATGGTAGAACACCAGCTGACATCAACGTCCACCAATCATCCATCAAATCAGATTCGTGCAACATGTGCCCAACGTGAAGGTGGATAGCGGTAGCGGTTCCGTGATTTAGGAGTGCGAATCTGAAATTATCATATAAATCGGGTGGCGAGCGGAACTCAGTGAGAAATTTCCTTTTCCTTCGATAAAAAAAAAAAAATACATTCACTTTAACGCTGGCTGGTCGACGGAAAAGCTTGTCTCTATTACAATACGTTGGAGGTTGGGGGTGGAATAGGATTGCTGGTTGATTGTGAAGAATTGAAAGTACATTGCCACGGTAGGATGTGGAATAAATCACAGACCGAACGTGGATAATCCACCATCCGACCCGGAATGGTGGCGCAACAATAATACGGCAATGTAAATGAGTAACCGTATGTTTGAGTGTTCCAACCACTTGCCGTGTTTTTTTCCACCCCATTTGTTTTCTCCTCCATCCTGGTTTGTTCTTCAATCAAAGGAAAAAGTCGAACACTGGAACACAGGCAAACGGACGGAAATTAATGGCCAAAATAGGAGAAGGGGCTCCATGGAAAACACAGCCACCAGCCACCCAATTTTGGGGTGAGTTTTGATTTACAAACATTAATGAGGCGCATTTTGTAAAGGCGGATTAAAGGGCATCGCCATTCGTGATTGTGTATCGATGAACGAACGGACAGAGGCAGTGGAAAAGCTGTTTCATGAATGCGGAACGTGTAATCCTTGAGTGTGATTTTTTTTCCCCAACATGGCAGGGAATTTCTATTATGCAACAAGAGAGATCGAGGAATGTTGAACATACATATGTGTGTGGTCGGTGGAATGCGAGAGGGTGAGAAGGTCGACCTTTGAATGGATTTTCTGTTCTTCAACACAATACCGTTCGATGAAGATTGTGTTGTGTGAATTCCATACCCAGAAACACGTACGCACGATATTTCAATTTATTGTTAAAAATTTGTCTTCTTCATCTTTCCCCGCCCTTAGAACTCCAACATAGTTGGGGCCAGAGTTATGTAGACGCTACGTGTGTACTATGTTGGTGATGTGAACTATTGAAATATCTACAAAGAATTTCCATTTGTTTGGTGAGCTCTTTGTTAAAAAGTCCTGGAAATTCCGGTATTCCGGTATTCATTTCGCAAACATGTAAGGATATATATGAACTTCCCTTACTGAAAGAGATAATTGAAAGTCCAGGATGAGTAAAGTATACAAAGGATGGAAAACTTTAATATTCACGCGTTTGGTTTTATGGGAAGCAACACATGAGTTCTGATGTTAATAGAACTAGGAAGCTACTGTCTACTTGGTAACCGTGTTGTTTTCAATACGTTAGGAGCTTGAAAGTTTTTTGTGAAGCGATTCAAGTATTAAATGTTTTGATACGGTGCGAGCGTTTAAAATGTCTGTATACTGAAATGGGAAGGAAAATAGAATTGAGTGAAAAATTCCACATTCACATGGCTTTGTTTGTTTTGTTCATGGCATAGTGTTGAAACTTTCTTGACCGGCGAGCGGCGACCATCAAATTATTTAATGTTTTTTTCTTATACTCATAAGTTTACTTAATTTCTTGGAGACATATAATATAATGTGCTAGCGATCGGACGTCTTTTTCCTGAGCTCTTTCTCCTTAACCAGTTTAACTTTTTCAACCCCACCTTGTTTATGGAACATAACTCAATAGTGCTATTAAAGTATAAAATCGTTGAAAAAAGTTGTTTTACAAAGAAGTTGTAACTTAATTAAATAGTCAGTGTTTTATTTTTTATTTTGCTTTGCAAACTTTGCAAATCACTTTAAATCTCAAATCACACACATTTAAATATAAATCCGTTGTGCTAAACCGTTTAACTTTTTCTAATACATGAGTAATGAATAAACACTCAAAGATTATTAAAATGCAAAACTCACCGCATCCATCCTCACCATCATCCCCTGTACAGCCAAAAACACGTATGGGGAAAGCTAAGCTTTTAAAAGATTCGCTCAACACTTCCACTTCATCGGAAACAACAACAAAAAACATGGACATAACCAAAATCCTCGATTCCATTAAATTACAAGGAGATTCACTTTCCCGGCAGTTAAAGTTAATGGAATTTAATTTATCAACAAGAATCGACGCCATTGAACAAAAAATGAAAATTATCGATGATCTGGAATGTAATGTAACCAAACTTAGTGATCGAGTCACAACATTGGAAGCACTTATTGCACGAGTCGATTGTCTAGATGAAAAGGTAAACAAAATTAGCACCGCACCACCGAACGTTGTTATGCAAACCGAATTAACCACAGAAAACA
Source organism: Platycheirus rosarum (assembly GCA_963971375.1). Lineage (NCBI taxonomy): Eukaryota > Metazoa > Arthropoda > Insecta > Diptera > Syrphidae > Platycheirus > Platycheirus rosarum. The sequence continues at coordinate 273,712,796 of OZ020507.1, forward strand.
AGGTCTGCACTGAAATTGAAAGCTTGGAGGCACAGATAGAAACAATAAATGTCAAAAGCTTGGCAACGGACGCCATTCTCATCGGAATACCGACAATGCCCGGAGAAATACTAAAAAATATCTTTAACAGTATTTGCTACAAGCTCGATTTTCAACCACCACAACTGTATAGAATCTTTCGTGCAAGTCATAGAGAAGATTCTATAATAATCATTAAATTTTTCTCGACGCACGATAAAAACAATACACTCAAGGCTTTTGCTGTTTTTCGAAAGATAAATTCGCGGCAACTACTTCTAAGAGATCTTGGTGAAGAATCGGATACTCCTATATATCTACACGAGAGTCTAACCAAAAACAATAGAACTATTCTTCGACAAGCAATTCGTTTAAGGCGCAAACACGAAATTTTTTCTGTTTTCACTACAAATGGTATTGTGCACATTAAACTTACAAACAACGATAAACCAACAACAGTTAACTCTTTGGACATGCTTATTTCAACTGTCAAAAATCATAAACAAGCTAATTATCAGTTTAACAACGAAGAAGGGCAAAGGAAAAACAACAAAGATGGAGTTACACCAAGTTTCGACAATGATTCACCAGAGCCGTCACCGGAGCTACTTTAGTACTTTTCTTTTTTCTACTGCAGTAACTAATTTATTTTTATTTTTCTTACTTATATTGAATATCTTTAATCTTTCTAAATCATATTTATTGCTTAAAAGTCATACCTCTCTTTATTATTTAAATAATTTATATCTTATTTCTACCTTTTTTAACATTAAGTTTTTATTTCGTTACCTTTTTCTTAGCTACAATTGTTCTGAATTGGAAATACCTTCAGTAATGTTATCTGTTAAATTAGCTTTTCTTTTACAAAGCCGTTGTCTTTTCCTACTCAGAGGCAATATAATTTTTCTGAATTGTAATGAGTGCAGTTGATAATAGTAGAGTTTCACAGGCTAGCAGTTTTACTAACTTTAACAAAACAAGAACAATGTTGAATATTTTTCGGAAGAGATACAATGGATTATCTATTTGTCATATAAATGCTCAAAGCTTAACAAAACATCTTGATGAGTTCAAAAACACTTTTAATAATTCAGCAATGGACATTATTTGCGTATCAGAAACATGGTTGACAGATAAGATAGACAGTGGGTTTCTAAGTATGGATAAATATAGAATATATCGATCTGACCGGGTATTATCAAGGGGTGGAGGCGTGGCCATATTTATAAAAACGGGTTTCAAAAGTAAAATTGTTAAGGTTTCTGAAAGAAATGAAAGTGTTCAATACTTATTCATCGAAGTTGCAAGTGCAGTTGAGAAGTGTCTGATAGGCGTAATATACAAACCACCAAACATTATAGACTCAACTTCTATTTCAGACATTCTAGAACAATTATCACCTAACTATAATCACATTTTAATAGCAGGGGATTTAAATATAGATCTTTTAGATAGCGAAAATGGACGGGTTAAGACTTTTTGTGACAATTTGAAGTCTATTAATATATTTCCAATAAACAGTGACTCTCCTACACATTTCTCGTCTTCCAGCTCTACCTTACTTGACGTTTTTCTGGTCAACCAACCCGACAATGTTAACTTCTACAGTCAACTAGATGTCCCTGGCTTCTCCAGACACGACTTGATTGTCGCCTTCTATGATTTAATATTAAATCCAACTTTAGTAGATGAAAATATTTCGTTTCGAGATTTTAAATCTATTGACATGCAATCGCTAGTAGCTGGTATTTTTGAAACTAATTTTGAAAATATCTATGATCTCACAGATATTGATGAACAGGTTGAATACTTTACCTCGAAAATTAATTCGCTTTTTGAAAGATTTGTACCAACAAAAACAATTCGAATTAAAAGTAATCTGCCGGGTTGGTTAACATCAGAAATTCAACAACTTATTGTGAAGAGAGACTACGCTTTTAGACGATGGAAAAGATTTATTTTGCCACAACTATTTGTGCAGTATAAAAACCTACGAAACAAAGTAAATACTGAAATTAAAAAGTCTAAACGAAAGTATTTTGCTTCAAAATTTCACAATGTGTCATCAAAAAAACTATGGAAAAACATTAAATCACTTGGTATCTCAAGGAAAATAATGAATATTGATGATGACTGCGATGTAGATGAACTCAATAAACAGTTCATAAGTTCTGCCTCCAACATAGGCACCTGTGCTATGGCAAGCATAATTTCTCAAAGTAATGATACTCGTTTTTCCCAAAGTTTCAGTTTTAATAGAGTTTTTGAAGTTGATGTTTACAAGGCAGTTTGTGCTATTAAATCGGAAGCAATAGGACTAGATAATATGAACCCTAAATTTGTAAAAATAATTCTTCCGTTTATATCCCCCTACTTAACGCACATTTTTAACACAATAATAACTAAGTCCTGTTATCCAAAGCTCTGGAAGGCCTCAAAAATAATTCCGATTCCTAAAAAAACAGCATCTAAACAAAAAGAGTACAGACCAATATCTATTCTTCCTTTTATTTCAAAAGCATTTGAGAAACTTATCAGTCGGCAAATTACATCTTATTTAGAGTCACATCAACTTATAACTGTTTCGCAGTCTGGATTTAGATCAAAACATAGTTGTACAACCGCACTTCTTAAAATAACTGATGATATCCGTCAAGAAGTTGATAAAAATCATGTAACAACTCTAGTTTTGCTTGATTTTTCAAAAGCGTTCGATACAGTTTCACACGAAATACTTTTGAAAAAACTCAAGAATTTTTTCTTTTTTGACACTTCAGCATTATCTATGGTTGAACAATATCTTAGGCACAGATCTCAGGCAGTTTTTGCAAACTCAAAACTATCGACATTTCTTCCTAATATCACTGGTGTCCCTCAAGGATCAATTCTGGGCCCACTTCTTTTCACACTGTTCAACAATGACTTACCCTCGAAACTCAAACATAGCAACATTCATATGTACGCAGATGATGTCCAAATTTACTTGAGCTATAGAATTGGCATGGTAGAAGATGCAACGGTCAAAATAAATGAGGATCTAACACGTGTAGGACAGTGGGCTAGAGATAATTCCTTGAAACTCAATTCAAACAAATGCCAGGCAATTGTGATAAATAACTCTGTGCTTGATACAACTAGCTTTCCAACCGTCGAGCTCAATGGAACAACTTTAAATTATGTCAAAACAGTAAAAAATCTAGGAGTAATCTTTAACCAAACGCTAACATGGGACAATAACCTGATAAGTACTATTGGACGAGTATACACTTCATTGCGTTTTCTATACCTTTCTGGAAGTTTCCTCCCGGTCTCAACTAAATTGATAATTGCCAAAACAGTTATTCTACCAATTCTATTCTATGGTAGTCCTATTTTTTGCAGTTTAGATAGCGCCAGTAAACGCAAATTTCAAGTTGCCTTTAACAACGTTGTCCGCTTTATCTATGGACTTCGTCGTTTCGACCATGTTTCTGCTCAGGCAAATACCGTTTTCAATATGCCTCTTGACAAGTATGTGGATTTTCTTACATTGACATTTCTGTTTAACCTTATTCATACGAAAAATCCGAATTATCTTTTTGAAAAGCTAATTTTTCCAGTATCTCAAAAAAGTAATATTCTCATTGTTCCAACATTTAAATATAGAGCCTCCAAACAACAGTTCTTTGTGCATGCTGTGGGCCTTTGGAACTCCTTGCCTGCCATTCTGAGAGTACAAGATAATTATAAAAAATTTGAAGGCTTGCTTAGAAATCTTTACAATTGCTGAACGTTTTTCCACTTCTATTTCTGTTTCTTTCCTCTTCTATTACTGTTTTTTTTTTTATTTAATTTTACTAAAATATAATGTAATTATCTTAATTTGTTTAATTTAATTTCAAAATATTTAATATATAATAATTTAAAATTAGCTTTTTTATATTATTTATAATTTAATGATATTACCAACAATTTTCTAAGTATTATTTAAAAGACATATTGTTTTAAAATACTTACGTTAATAAATAAATACAAATACAAAAATACAAAAATACATGGTACGGCTAAAGAAGGAATCTCTTAACTTGGCGGTTCGAAGTTAGGCTGAAGGGTATACTGATTAATATTCCTATCAGAACTATTAAAATTTTAGATTTTTTAAAGAGGAGTGAAGATATTAGCAAGAGACATTTTGACAGTGTTTCAAAGAAATACAACTTCCAAAAGCTCTATTCGAGATTCTGTTCAGACGATGAAGAGATGTTTTGCATTTGCCAAACCGAATATGAGACTTACACTCTTACTTTGAAAAGATGTAAACTAAATCAATAGTTGCAAGATTGGAAGGGGAACAAAGTCTTACATCGTCCTAAGGATTTTGCATATTTTTTACGAATATGTAATATGTATTCGTTCCAAGGATCAAAAGCAGCTTATCAATTTGTTCAATGAAATTTTCGTTGATGTATAATGACATAGGGGTTTATCCGATATGCAGAGTTCCATACAACAATCTGTTCAAATCTAAAATTGATGAGCTCAATTCTCTCGTTGCAGTTTTACATACGAAGAACAGGGAGTTGAATCTGGAAAGGAATATGAAGATCTTAAGAAGTATTTTGTGTTGGAAGTGTTTAAAGATGCCTGTCTACATTTTCTTTAAAAGAAACCCGCATCAATTACTCCTAGAGCAAAACCGGGATTATCAAGCTATAATATAGAGTGTTCTTGCTTTCACAATAGAGTGTTTTAATATCTACTCAATTACCTTCTTAGTCTGAAGAATCACTTGATTTCTATAAAATTGTTGCTGATAGCGGCGCTGCAAAGAAAGACGAGATTTGTTCACGAGCTCTACGAACAGAAAAGACGGGAAAAACACCGGCTTCTCCAAAAGAAAAAGAGAGAGCATGAGAAGCGCGCGATCGAAGATATTTAGAGATGCTACTACAGGAACAACGTGCGGAAGTTCTACCAACAGGTAAAAAGAACTTGCCAAGGTAAAAAAAACTACACAGAAGCCTGTAGAAATAGGAATGGAAACCTCGTAGTAGAGTCACAGTCGGTGCTAAGTACACGGAAGGACCATTTCTGCAGACTGTTAAACGGCGATGAAGACAAAAATCCCGCTGTCAGGCAGAATGAACCATTCAATATGGACGATGACAGACAAAACTTCCGTCCACCCGACCAAAATGAAGTGAGAATAGCAATATCTAAAATAAAAAACAACAAAGCTGCTGGACACGACGGACTACCCGCCGAACTTTTAAAAGCGGCCGGAGATGACCTGGTGGAGTGCATACACCAATTTATCTTTAAAGTTTGGTCAGAAGAAAGTATGCCTGATGAATGGAACCTGAGCATCGTTTGCCCGATCCACAAGAAAGGAGACCCTCTAAACTGCGCCAACTATAGAGGAATACGTCTCCTGAATATCGCCTACAAGATCCTCTCTGCCGTACTATGTGAACGCCTGAAAGCATTCGTCAGCAACCTGATTGGCCACTATCAGTTTGATTTCAGACCAGAAAACTCCACAATTGATCAGTTCACGCTGCGTCAGATCCTAGAAAATATCCAATAATTCCAAATCGATGCCCACCACCAGCCATGTCAGGTTTTGGCATCCCCACAAAACTCGTCCGACTGTGCAGGATGGCGGTGGAGAAATATCACTGTTCCGTCAAGGTTGGTACTGACCACACAGAAGTTTTTGATGACAAAAAAGGATTCCGGCAAGGTGATGCGCTATCGTGCGATTTCTTCAACTTAATACTTGAAAAAATTATAAGAAACTCGCAAGTTAATTATATTGGGAACATCATTGGCAGAACTGGGCGAGCTATCACTGGAGCGTTTGCTAGCATTGAAGCTGAATCGGCTAAGATGGGACTAGCAGTCAATGAGGCCAAAACGAATTAACTGCTGTCCACAAAAAGGGACATACAACACCGGCGGATTGGACAAAACATCACAATAGACAGGTACAACTTTTAGGTAGTTTGGGACTTATTTTTTCTCGGGTCCGCTATAAAATCTGACAATAACATCTCGTCAGAAATTAATGGAAGAATTACTCTTGCCAATCGCTGTTTCTATGGGATAAGAAGGCAATTGAGTAAAAAGGCCCCTCTCTCGAAAGGCAAAGGAGACTCTGTATAAGTCCTGCTCTATGGCGCCGAGGCATAGACTCTATCTAAAGCGGATGAAGATATCTTTAGTCGTATCGAGCGAAGATTTTTTGGAGGATTTTTGGCCCTATCTGCATCAACGGGCTTTGGAGGAGAACTATACGAGTTGTACAGCGACATTGACCTGGTCAAAAAAACACATATCACGTTTAATACAACGCCGCGTTGTATTATACAGCAATACATATTCCATGTCACATAGAGCGTGTTTTCAACGCCGCGTCCAATTAATTTCTGTCTGAAAATGATTCCAAGCGAACATACACGCATTGATTTTTATATACATATGTACGTATTTTTAATAGTGACCAACTTGTTCTTACTCGCGTACACCATACGTTTTTGGGTCTCCACAACAGCTGCTCCTGCCGGGTCCAACTAAAACTAAAATCACTAAGGGAACCAAATTTAAACTCAAAAAATGTCTTAAAAATCAGTCAAGCCATTCAAATTTAATGTTGTTATGAAAATATATTACAGGGAAAACAAAATCTTGGGTCTAAGGCTAACAAGATCAACAGCTGAGCTAACGTTAGGATTATCTAAAAATGTTAGCAAAATCAACAATATAATGACAATGAGTGCCCCCCGGCCTTACATGAAACACAACATACCTCTTATTTAATTTTTTTTAAATTCGATCTAGTCTACTCTGATTAAATTGGAAATTTGTTTACTAGTATTTGTATGTATGTGCATTGTGCATACCATAGAGGAATGGTACATACATACTTAATTTTGCTTTGAATCGGGAAACCCCCCTTTTATTTTTATTTTTTTTAATTAACTTGGGTCTACTGCGATAACAGATTATAATTTTCAGTATTCAGTTGGACTTCGGTTTTCTATATGTTAACAACACGTTTGAATTCGCAAAACTAGTGCATATATATTGTATAAATCAGGAATAAAAATGTCAGGAAGAAAACTCAAGCAACTTACTTTTGAACAAAAACTGAAGGTCATCAGTAAAGTTGAGAGTGCTGTTAAAAAAAGCATGTGGCCATAAAATATGGTTTGCCTCCAAGTATACTCTCCACTTAACTGAAGACCAGAGAAAATATAAAAAAATGCTGGAACTTCAAGAAACGCAAAAACCTCAATGAGAGGTTTACATAAATGTAAACTTACCGATTTCAGGAGCAATTATAAAGGAGAAGGCTAAGAATTTTACAACAGAATTGGGAGGAACAGAGTGCTGCAAGTACAGGTTGGCTTAATTAATTCAAAAAAAGGTAAGTCCAGCTAAACAAAAACCTGTATAGAAAATTGTTTTACGGTTTTTTTTTATAAGAAATGGCATTGTTAAAAAACACTTTCTGCATGGAGAAAGTGCAGCAATCAATCAGGAAGCCTGTGAGCATTGGAAACGCAACGTGCTTCCAAAACTAATCGAAGACTACAGCGAGGATGACATTTTTAATGCAGACGAAACTGGCCTTTTTACTTGCGATTATAGGGACTATAAGGCAAGTTATGCATTCGTAAAAAAAAAAAAATTCTAACAATCAAACATGAGATAGAGAAGTTAAAAAAAGTGGGTCCGGAAATTCCGTCCGTCTGTCTGTCTGTCTGTCCGTATCGATATCTACAGCCTAAACGGTTGGGCCGATTTGATTCAAACTTGGTATATAGTATTTTTAGAGTGCTCTACCCTACAGTTTTTGGAATTGGCATTCTATCTCCAAAACTAACGGTACCTGCCATATAACTTTTATTAAAAAACTTATTTTTCTCGAAAACGGCTCCTACGATTTTGATTAAACTTTCAGAATGATGTTTTCTGTGCAAAATCTATCTTTTAATTTTAATGGATTTTTCAGAAAAAGTTTTATAACGGTACCTCCCATATGACCGGTTTTTTAAAATCAGACTTTCTCGTTAACGAATTGACGGATTTTGATGAAATTTTCAAAATATGTAGTGTTTTATGATTTAAATAATATTACTTATCAAAATTTTCAAAAACATTTTTTTTTAAATTTTAATAATTTTTTTAAAAAAATATTTTGTTTTTTGAATATTTTGAAAACGGATCTATAGATTTTTTTTTTAATTTTTCTCCTAGTATAAACTATAGATTTCTTAAAATTGACTACTAAAAAAATTTTTTAAATATGTTTTCGAAAAGTTTTTCAAAAAAAACATTTTTTTGAAAAAACGGTCGAACGATTTTGAAATGAAAAATTCATAAAATAGAAAACAGCAAAAGAAATAAGATGGCTTACAACATTTTTTCCAAAAAAACGTTATGAGTAGTGTTTTTTTGAATTCATAAATTTTTTTCCCCAACATTTTATTTCATATTGCTCGGCTAAGCCCTAGCCAAGCCATTAGTCAAATAAAAGAAAGTGACAACCTACATTACATACATACTTACGTATTTTAAAGTATTTTTCATCATCATAAAAGCACAGAATAAATAAGGAAGCCTTTGATTAACACACAAAAACAACTAACAACTAAAAAAACTATTCGATTACTACTGAATGCAAAAATTTCAATCGAGAAAACAAAAGTTTACACCTTCCTATAAATAAACAAAACCACTGTGTTAACTTTTAATATTGTCTCTATACCTACTGGCTTAACAGTAGTTGGAACACGTATCTTAATTTTAGTACCTACCTTCCTTCCAACCTTATTATAGGTACCTAAATCCTTTATAAATTCCATTGGTCCCATATTGGGACGTATAAAGGTCCCTTTACCTAGCATTATTGCCATACTGCTGATTCCGACGAATCTTTATGCCAGTTGTTCAAATTTTTTCATACCAAAATGAAAATTTAACTGAAAAAAGTCCTTTGTATCTTTCTATTAGCAAATTATATTATAAACAGTAAGCAGCAAGTGGAAAGATAATACTACACTAAAAAACTGCAAAAGCTAACAATCCTATATATTTATGTGTTTATCCCTTTGTCGTGACGCATGTTCGTTCGAGCTTCACCCCAAAACGATTCTAAGGAAGTTGCACGTCATACAAAAAATATTAAAATAAAATCTTTGTCAAAAAGACGCCTGCACTTAAAAAGGATTAGCACATAAGAGCAAGTACGTGCGACCCAGTCGTGCCTTTTATTTTATAAATGTGTTACAAGTAAAACTTTAGCTTTTAAAGGTGAGAAATGTCACGGTGGTAAGCATAGAAAGGAACGAGTTACGTGTATGATTGCCGCAAATATGAGCGGAAAAGAAAAGCTTAAGATTCTTTTTATCGGTAAATGCAATAAACCACGATGTTTGCCTGTTCAATACCGAGGAAATAAAAAATTGTGGGTGGTAACTGAATTTTTTGAAGAGTGGTTAAAGGAATGGGACAAGAAATTTTGCAATTTTTGCAGGAGTGATACAAAATTTTAAGTGTTTCTACAGAAAGAGAATCATCAGCAAAATACTGTCTTCTCTAGAAGAAGGGAATGTTTGTCCAAAAATAACCATGTCGAGTAACTGAACATAAAATGTTTCAATGTCGTGGAACTGCGATGTAAAGAGCTCGACCATACGAAATTCTTTTATTAAAGCTGAATTTGGCATGGGATGAAGAAGACGATGTAATTTTTGCAGAGTTAAGAGCTAATAGAATTCATGAAGACTTACTTGAGTTCACAGAAATGACGGAGGACTTTTCGCTGAAATTATTACTTGTCACATCCAGTCTGCTGCAGAAATTTTGTTATCAGTGGTGACTGAGTTAGAAACCGTCAGTGACGATGAATTTAATGCTGAACAGAACACGCCTGATCGTTTTTTTTTAATGTTATTCACGAGATGGAAACGTTTTACAAACATAAATGCAATGAAAAAAGACGTCAACAAACCATTACTGACTTTTTCTTCTGTCTGTAAAATATCTTTCTTCTTTAAAATATACTTTAAAATAAAATACATAAAATAATAAATCTGACATTTTTCTTCTATTTCTTTAAATCGAAGTATCGATTTTGACTTATGGAAGTTCCACTATACTGTACAATAAGGTTTATTAATAACACTCGCACAAAACAAACAAATCGAACGAGTTACTTTCATATGTTTTTTTAAACATCACAGACAAAATAAAAAATGGGCACGACTGGGTCGCACGTACTTGCTCTTATGTGCCTAATTACATTGGAAAGCAAGATCTTTGACAGAAAGTGGTAACATTTACGTTGAAAATAACAGTTTATTCCAACCACAATACTTAACGGTTTTTAGTAAAAATGAAGTACGCCATCACATGTCTAAAATAACAAAGAATTTATGAAAAATGTATATTGAAAATTCTAGGACCGGTTTCGATAAAATACTGTTTTTTTATTTTTTATTTTTTGAAAAAAAAAATTGTTTTGAAATTTTGGTATGCAGATTTTTAGAGTTCATTAAATATACACGTGATTTTAAAATTTAAAATATTTTTGCATAAGTTTTAAAAATATTGAGTTTTCAAAAAAAAAACTTAATAATATAAAATTTGACAGAAATCCAAAAAGCCGTTACCAAGAAAGCCCAAAACTAAAAAAAAACGTTATATGAAAGGTACCGTTAATTGACTTTTCCCGTAAATTTCATTCTAATCAGATTATAGCCAATACCAACAAAACAATTCCCAAAACATTTCATAAAAATCGTTAGAGCCGTTTTTGAGAAAAAAAAAGATTTTCCTAAACGGTCATTTGGCAAGTACCGTTATGTTTAGGCCTAAAAAAAAATTCAATTTCCCCTCTGGGGAATGCCAAAATAATAACATACACACACAATTTTGAAGATAATCGCTTAAGCCGTTTAGGCTGCAGCTCGTTATACATACTGACAGACAGACAGACATTTTTCTCGATCACTTTTTTAGATTTCTCTATGATCGGAATGTCATGTTGCATTGTTCTCTCAATTTTTTTTTTATATTCACGAATCCTTAACCTGCATTATATCCCCTTTAATCGCAAGTAAAAATAACACTCGCGATTTACAGCGACCGGCAGCCGCAATGGAATATTTCGAAAATGATTTCTGGCGCTCTAATTTAAAAGTCAGTCAACGTGCCTCTGATTGGTCGATTGGCTTTTAAAGTTAATTGACTTTTAGTTGACATTTAGTCAAAAATTTAGTCAAAAAACTTTCAACTGACAGTTTCCTCTTTACAATGCAGTGGGTCAACTTGTCGTTCAATGATTTAACTGTGACTTAAAGTTAGTTAACTAAAAGTCAGTGTACGTATCCATCTTGCCTATTTTTGACAGTTGTTGTCATTTGTTTTCTATATTTTTGTTTACATTTCAAATCGAGTATTTTCTAATAATCTGGATATCTTATTTTTTGGTTTATTTCTTAACGTGAATCTTTCTGGTGTTTTAATAGTTATTTCTGCCATTCGAATTCAACAAACCATATTTCATTGAAATCGGTCCAGCCATTCTTGAGTTATAAATGGTGTAACTAACACGACTTTGTTTTATGTATTTATGTATATAGAAGAATACTTTGTTGACTTATTTTCGTCGTTGTCCTTTTGAATACTGTTTTAAGAGATGTAAAAAAGGGCTAGTTCACATTTTGTGAAAAGTGAAAATCAAGATTCAAACATCTAACGCGCTGCTTACAGCCCTCTGTCTAACGTCTTCTAACGCCACGTCAAAATAATCTCAACGTGCGTCGTCGCGTTAAAAACCCGTTCTGTTTGACGAAGCCTTAAGTCCTCCAATACTTTAAAATTGTAGGATTCTATACCGATGCTTATTCCAACTTATTTGTATTGTGTGCTATTTATTGTTAATTGATTTTCACCTCTTTTGACTGTTATGTCCATCTAAGCCAATTCTGTTTCAATAATAGCAAACGCTCCAGAGACCTTTCCTCGAGTTTTGCTAATAAGGCCTGTTGTCAATTTTGTTTCCTATCAATTGAACAGACATGTGCCAGTTCTTCAACAGAAGTAACCCAGTAGGTTTCTTACATTTATCTTTAAGTTACATGTTGAAGAAGTAACACGACAGCGCATTGCCAATCGGAATCCTTTTTTTGACATCAAAAAATTCTTTGAGTTCTTTACTAACTTTGAAGGAAAAGCGAGAATTCTTCATTGTCATTTTGGCGGACGATTCTTGTGGAGATGACGTAACCGAGCATAATTCCTTATGGTGTTGGTCATTAGAGCCTGAAGTTTTTAGCTGAGACATCATCACCGTTTAACTTTTCAACTAGGAGGACCACTTTCTTTATCTCTAAAGACTTTTGTCTTGACCCATTCTTTTTAACTTAAAGTGAACCTACTACACATAAATATCCATGACATTCCTCTTTTCCTCTTTCCTAAGCCTACTCTAATTAATTTTTGTCCAAACCATTAATTTTTGCTATGGCGATTTATAGAATCATTGAAGGTGCTACAAAAACTACTCTAGAGTTCACCATTAAATATATGGTATTCCAAAAACCGAACCAAAATAGCACGCAATATTAACTAATTGACACCCGAGACTGGTAGCTTTTTAATCAAGAAATTTCGCTTCCAACAATAAATTCCAAGTATTTCAACATGCAATCAGGAGCAGGAAACCCATATTGATTTCCAAAACAAATACCAAACCGTATTTATGAGAACATGCACTGTCAATATCGGTTACAATTAAAGCTAATCCAAGAAATGCTTTGAATGAAGTTCACCAGAAATGCTAAATGATCCTGTTATCCTGAAAGGATTAATGACATTGATACTTGCAACGATACAATTTCCTCATTTGGTTCTAACTGTAGGCAACATACATACATACATATTTCCCTGCCCTAAGGAATTTTTCGTGTTTCCATGAAAATTTAATTTATCCCAAACTAAACTATCAATACTTCAAGGAATACAAAGTAAATTCTCTTGCTTCATTCTAGAAACACCTTACGGGTGCTTCTGAGATTAATTCCTGTCTCAGAAAAAAACGCATTTCCACTACTCTGATGACACGTTTGCATTACACAATTCAGAAAACAAGAAAATGATTTCTCCCAAATGTGTTTTTCTTCTCGTTTAACTTCCCCCAGTGACTCCTTTGGGAGGATTCTTCACCACAAAATCCCGGCACAAAATAACAAAAAAATAAGCCAATTTGCCAGATTTGTCGGAAAAGTTTCTGCCATATTCCCTTTTTATTTACGCCCGAGGAGATAGATTCTATATGTGTCGAAGGAGCGGTAAAGGGAAATAGTGGCGTCGTCGTGAAGCATTCAGCGTGGCTAAGTTTAATTAACCAAACTCACACACATGAAGAGAAACAAGATATACAGACGATGGGGGCTCTATAGAATATCTCGACAGGTCCTTGGTAGAACTTTAATTGGACGGATGCCGAAGACAATAAAGATCAAGTGGTGGTCAATGGAAAAGCCGTCCACGGTCCTTTCCCAGAATGGCCAACATCCTCGAGAAAAGAAATAAAAGAAAGAAATAAGAAAGCACGAAAGTAACGACCCAAAGTGTCCGGAGACACAAGAGCCAGAGAGTGCGGGACGATGATGCCTTGATGATGGGAAACTTTGGTCTCTAACTCTATGGAAAAAGAATCTTTGCGGCTCTCTGGTTCAACTTGGACAAAAATCAATTCGCCATTGCCTTAATGACTTTCGAAAGTGGAGCCCAATTAGGGGCGAGATTACAGATGAAAGAAATATAAAAGATATAGAGGGCCATCGTCGTCTTCGTCGTCGTCGGTATAAATGAGGTTTGAAATTGAGGTTAGGAAAGATGGCAGGCTAGGCAAAAGGCAGACAGTCAATTAAACGGAGAGCTATATGGGCGTTTCGTTATAAGTTGCTTTCATTCATCTTATGGGTGGTTGTGCGGTGGAGCACAGTAAAGTGGAGATTAATTTGTTGTTGACTTAATGTTGTATGTATGTGCGGGGGGTTGAGTATTTGCCAGTCAAGAAAGATGCTCGAGGCTTTGATTTAACAACACTTTGATATGTTATTACTTATTACCACAATGATGAGGGAAATATCTCCAGATGGCTTTTAGTCAATATTTAGTGTGGTGGTTAACTTCGATTGACAAGGATGGTATTTGTTAATCATAGTCAAAATGGAGTTTTGATGTTTTAATGGCCATGGCAGTTGAACATAGTGTCAATAAAGTTCATAATTCTTTTCCTCCTAAACGCCTACGCTGGTTTCGATGAAATTATTTGTTTACGTGGGTGGTCCCCTAGATGGTTCTTATTTAAAGTTGAGCCAGAAAGGTAACTTCACTTTCGAGATTCAGATTTTTGTCGGATAAGGGATATGGGATATGTTTTCTGTATTCCATGGAATAATTTAGCTGACTTCTTACATATCCTGTAGAATTTCTTATAAAATATGTGCGATTGGCCGATCTTGCAATAAAATACCCTACAAACAGAAGACACAACGAGCGAACGAAATAACATTATACGGCGACAAGTACACAACGTTGTATCCGTTGTGTTGTTGTTTTGTCGAGTTTCGTAGAAATCGATCAGACTACATACACAGACACACAAACGAGCGCAACAAGAAAAGGGGAAATTCATTCAGAAAAGAACTAAATTGTGTGCCTGAGCGGTTAGTTGTAAAGTAGTCGTCAAACTACCAACTCAAATTATAATTCATAAGCAGAGATTATTTTTAAGAAAATATTTCATTTAAAGAGAAATGTACTTATTACGGAAAACATAATAAAATCCGTGAGTTTAAATTGTTTCGCATTCGTAAATTGTTTAAATCTCACTTATATAAAGGGCCTTTCATTTTTCTTTCTTTCAATTTAATTAAAACAAATTGTGTGTGAGATCTCATCGAAGTTTTTTATTCGTTTGCTTTTACGTATGGAATATAACATCGTTAAAATGTCCATTGCGACTTGTCTGGGTGGAGTGCATCCGAAATGTTGAATTATCCATGGCTTTGACGAATAAATCATGCTGAATTTGACCGACTTTTCTGCGACTTCAGAAAACCTACAAGAACAATTCTAACGGGGTCAAAACGCACGATTTCGGTGGCTAGTTCACATCACCTCCAAAGTTGACTACAAAAAGTGACTTTTTTGGGATGCACTAGACGCTATTGGATCTCATGTGGATTGTTATTGTCGAAATTCGACAATTTTTTTTTTTGACAAAGCCATTCATTCAGAAATGGGTCTCATTGCGGAAAATGATTTTCGATTCGAATTAGGGTCTGATTCCAAGTGCTCCAAAGCCCATTCAGTGAACACGCGTCGTTGTCTATGTTCGTTTACTTTTAGCTCATTAGTCAGTTGACTTTTGTACGGGTGCAGGCCCTAGTCACGATGCAAAATTCGCCAAATTGTGGTCCTCGAAAGGCTGAGTACTTATGAGCGACGCGAAATCGACTGCCTTGGACTCTCGCACACACTTTCACAAACAACGACAATGTTTTTAGCAGATCTTGTGTTCAGTCGACATACGAGAGTTGATTGATCATTTACTGAATCAGTGGACTCAAACTTATCCACCATGAATAGTTCTCTCCGTAGGACGAATATGGCGACCGTAAAATGGGCAAAGCTTGGAATATTGCCCCAACAAGAACACCTAAACACGTTAAACGCTGGATCCGTTCATGGTTATTTGAAAAAAAAACAGCTTTAATAAATGCCAGCCAATTGGACAGATGTAGCTCCAATAGTTTTCCCTAAAAATTTCTGAAGAAATAAAAGCAATTCCTCTCATTCGCATAAAACTAGGAATTATCCTCCCTTTCAGCATTCGAATGAAAATGGTTAAAGCTTAAATAAACTTTTTCAAAAATTAAAGCTCATCCCCCTTACTCCAAAAACAATATGATGCCAACTTATTCAAATGTTCAGGTATGCTTCCCATCCCCACAAGTTTGTCTAATAGGCCGTTGTTCTAGTTTCATTTTTAAAGTTGAGATTTGTCAGCTTTGTAAATTTTTTTCCGTCATCGAAATCCCCCACAAATGAAAACTTAAACAACAACTAATAAATAACAACAACTACCACTCATTGCTCCACTTGGCATTCATCACCCCCACTGCTCGTAATCAGTGTACTTATTACGATGATTCCACTCCTCCCCCTTATTTGCTACTAAAAATAAAATGTAAAACAATATAACACAGCGAAAACATTGTGATCCTAAGGATATGTGAAGGATTTTTGAACTCTGACCCAAATCCATTGAAGCATCATCCTTCCATTCTCCCTACATCACATCTCCAGCAAAGCAACGTGTGTTTCCCTTTCGTCTCGCATACCTATGTTCAACGTTGTCATGTCCTAAAACTCCAACTTGTCATAATTTATAAAATTCATTCCCTCCATTTATTTTCAAGTTATACGCCTCCATCCCACCACCCCGGCTCATGAGCATAAGTGAAAGTCTACTTGTATTAGTGCAGCAGTTTTAAGAGTGTAGACCTACAACAGGGATGGTATGGAGGAGGCGATTGGAAGTGAAATGCACTAAATCATCGCCCGGCTTAGCATAAAAATCAACATTTGAGTTTAGACGTAGAGCGCGCAGGCATAAAGTTACCATCTTTTTGGATGGGAAGAGATATCCTTGTGTATCCTCATATGGGGCATATGGGCATGGGCACCCGGTGTATTAAGTTTCAACTTCTTGAACGGCGAACACTGGCCTCACTGCCAACTTTTCTGCAAGTGACACAGTGGCAGGGGAGCAAAAACTGGGAACGACTACTTTCCTATATCCTTTGGATGGATATTGTTTTTTTTTGCTCCTGTTTGCTATTATACTGCTTTTAGTATTGGGGGTTGTATTGTCGTCATCAAAGGCGAAAAAGGATGGTTGTAATCCTTGGGCTGAATGCAGTTAGCAAAGAACAAGGGCTAGGTACCCATAGGCTTACACAACTTCTACACAGGAATTAAGTGAAGAAATCTTTGGGAAAGTCCTTATGGTGGCTTGTGGTTAAGATATGGAAGAGCAGCAGAGGGGGAAGGTGTTAGATAATATTTCCAATGCAGTTGTGTATAAGTTGTAAGTAACACGATTACTTGTAGGTATGCGTGGCAAACACACGCCCGAACATCGGATTCAACATGCTTTCACAGAATGTTTCTTTGCCGATGAAAGGATACTCTTCCCAGCTGTAGAGGAATGGCATGCGGAAGGGGCTGCACATGGTGTGGATAATTTAATAGACTTGCGGCAAAGGTGCTGGATGATGGGATGAGTGCAAGCGAGGCATTTGCGTAAAAGTAAATGCTATTAAGTACAGAACACAATGAAAAAGTTGAGTGTTTTATGCAGCGTATGGGTGAAAGAGCCTCGGGTTTTTGACCTCACTTCTGATGCTCTTCGCTAGCTGGCATACAGGCCACAGGTAATGCGGTTTGAGTGTCTCTTCTGAATTAATTTATTCCTAGCTGACGTCGCACTTAGATTTTTTTTTGTTGCTTCATCTTCTTTGGCAAAGTATAGATACATGTAGGTGTGCAACCGACCGACCTGTGCTTTTAAAAAGATTTAAATGTAAAACGATTTCTTGTTGGTTGGAACTTGGTTCGAGTGCCAAAAGAAACCACAACTTGCAAAGAGAAGGACATTAAGTAAACATAGCATTTACAAATTTGTTTTATGGAGAAACACAGGGAGGTGAGTGCGGTCAGCTGTTTTGCTTAATTGCGCCACGGGACAAATATGTAATTAAAATGGAAACTGTAAAGTTCTAAGGTTTGGGAAGGTAAACTCTGAAATTATTTGCTGTGTTATGTCGTGAAACAGGAAATTGTGACTTGGTGGTAAAAT
This sequence comes from Platycheirus rosarum, assembly GCA_963971375.1. NCBI lineage: Eukaryota > Metazoa > Arthropoda > Insecta > Diptera > Syrphidae > Platycheirus > Platycheirus rosarum. The sequence goes on from OZ020507.1 coordinate 273,730,740, forward strand.
ATTTAAAATGTTTGCTAGAACAAGAGTTATTTTAAGTGATCTTGTATAAAAAATCAGTCAATACTGAATAATTAATGAAAAGACACAAAAATATCTGACTAACATTCTGCAGCTTCTTGTAGACCTGCAAATGCAAGTTTGAGTTTCTATAGGAGTTTTTAAAAGACTATACCTAAACTCCTTATTGAAGTTTTCATATACGTTACAGCTTTCTTCAACCCGTTTTTATAAGAGAGTAAGTGTGTTATCAAATAGGAAGTTAATGCTTGTTATTGCGAGTTCAAACTTCTATAGGATCTCTTGGAAGCCAACTCAAACTCTTTATTGAATTTCACATATCCACGTTACAGCTTTGTTTAACCTGTTTTTAAGTGGGTGTAAGTGTAAGAGTAAGTGTTGTTTAACCTGTTCTTAAGGGAGAGTAAGTAGGATCTTAAAAAGGAAGTTAATGCTTGTAATAAGCTTCGGTAAACATTATATTAAAATATAGCAGTAGATAACTCTTCCTTCAGATAATTTTTTCGATACTATCTATCCATTAATTATTTGGAAAACTTTAAAATAAACACGTTAAATTATCTTTAATATGTTAACGTCATTTTATGTAAGACTTATTATTGCAAATTTGACTTATTTATGAATTTTTAAAAGACTCCACTCAAACTTCGTATTGAAGTCATCACATACTATAGAGTAGTGATGTGTTGAACGGAACATTTTCCAAACCGAGTTAAGTCAAGTTGAAATTTAAGCAAAAGAAATTCGTTTTGAAGCAAAATCTGTGAATACTTTTTATGCTCTGTTCTTAAGTACATAGTTTTGATTGAATACAAAGAGAAAGACACAAATCCTTTAATGTAATTTGACACTTTAAAGGTTGTCCAATGGAGATGAACTACATTTTGGGCGGAGTAAAGTATCTCGATTCAAATGTCGGGATCCGAGGCTTGGGGTCTTAATAAAGGGTACTCTGATATCTTGACTGCGTTTAAGAGGAAGTCTAATGGAGTCTAATATTTCTAATTTGCTTCGGTAAATCCTATTTAAGAAGATATAAGAAGTTGTTCCTTCATATAAATTGTAAAAACAGTCAATCCTAAATAATTATTAAAATATCTTCAAAAAATCAAATGGATTTCTAACTAATATATGTGGGTTTATTAAAAGAAATATTGAATTTTCACTATGAACTTACTTTATTCTTTCAATTCAAGTTTATACTTAATATAGTAAAATAACATTTCGTTTTACAACAACGTTACTAAGCGAAAAGCGAATAGAGCTGTGTCAATCGTGATTGATTCGGTCTTTATGACCCGTTCACTGAAAAGTATTGATGATTGCAATCACACTTCCATATGTCGGTCGTTCACAATTTCAATACTTTTCAAATGAACGAGAGCGATACGATGCGGAAACCGAAACTGAAATTCAATCAATCATTGAATGCAATACAGAATACAAAATACACAATACACAAAGAACCAGACCAGAGATAGAGAATGATTGAAATAAATGAACGAAACAAAGTGAAACTGAACTGAAATTTAAGTATTTATTTTACAAAGAGAGTGAGACTAGAGAGAGAGACATACACAGATACATACACTCAACCTAATGATTTACTGACGAAACACGGATGTCGATGTTGGTGTCGGATAGATCCAAATGCAGAGATACATATCACATATGGAAACCATGTGACATATTTTATTCACAATCACATTCAAAAGTCACAACAGAACATTTCGATGACCGGTATGGCATGGGTATAAATTGAAACGAGAGAAAGAGGGTAGATATGGGATTGATTGGTAAAATGATTGATTGAAAAGACCGAATCTTTGAAATGACCGAATCATGAACGATTGAATCTTTGAAAATGAACGATTGACACAGCTCTGAAAGCGAACGACCGGCCAACTCTAACTATCAACTTTGACTGTACTTTAATCTTACATTTTCTGTTTCACTTTGAGTGGAGGAACGATCATTCTCGTTCGTTTCCTATGTATTCGTTTGCGTCCGTTAAATCGTATAATGTGCGTTTGTTATGTAGCTATGTACATTTGAAGGTATTTGTGTTGTCGTACCATTTCTGCCGTCCTAAGGTGTCCTATGTTGGTCGTAAGATGTCGTTGGCTTCTCATCCCAAATATATATAGACGTCATTTTCTTGTAAGACTTGCAATGGTTAGTTTGGACTTCTTGGAAGGCTTCCTAGTGAACTCCTTCTTGAACATTTTCACATCCAGTATTCCCACCAAAAGTAAGGTATGTTATTGAATGTATTGTTGAAGTTGCTTATAAGCTTCGGCAAATGGTGTTATAGAAGTTTTCCTTGAAACAATTTTCGGGTGAAGATAATTTTTACAATATTGCTATGAAGCTAAAAAATGTCGTAACTGAGTCGAAGTTTCTGTCATCAACAGTGATACATGGGGCAATATATGTAAGAATGTTTTTGATAAGATACACAAGGATCAATTCAATTCCATTTCTGTGAATCAAACACACGTCCTTCATCAAATCCAAACCAGGCCAAAAAGTTCAAGTTGCAATACAACCAAACCCCTTAAAAATGACACCTTTTACGGCTGCTGTTAGAACTAGATACAACAATATATGAGTGAAGAAAAAAAAACATAACAAATCATCCTTATTTTTATAAGGATCATCTTATTATTAATTCTCAAACATTTAAGAACTGACTAAACCCAAATGACAAACTGCCGGAAGACATGTTCGTAGTTACCCTACACTTTATCCTGAAAGCAAAATGCCATAAAAATAAAGAAACTCTTTTTCAACCTTCCTCCCTCCCTCTCTGCCATAATAAATTCACTTGAGAACATCAAGAACTAGACAACAACAACAACAAAAAGAATTAGCGAAACAACATCTCAAATGAGAATTTACCAGGATTTAAGAGAGCTTTACCAAGGAAATTTGTTATACTAGGTCAAATTCTTTTGATGGAAAAGGATAACAAAAAAAGAAATCCTGTGAAAGCTGCTTTTGGCTTCTAATTAAAAAGCCAACATCTCCTCTCATGTGCTGTGGCTGCTAGGAAAGACAAGGATAATACAATATACAAAAAGAAGTGAATTCTTTCAAGTTCCTGTTTGGTTCATCTTTTACCACATATCACATACACCTACGAACGTTCCAGGGTCTTATCCTTCTCATCCTTGTCCTACCTAGCGTAATTAATTTTAGTATATGAAGTACCTATGTGCCTTGCTGAATATGCCTGGGTATGGCTATTATGTTGGGATGTTGGCAAAATGTCATTCTAAAGTCTGGAGTGTATGTGTTTAAGCTGGTTTGCATTAAATTTATTTTTCAACTTTTACCATTTTCATTGAAAATCCTTTCTTCTTTTGTTTTTCTTTGCAGAGAGAGAGAAAGTCAAGTCCTGGAAACAAGTTGAACTGATATTAATAAAGAGGGTCCTTGCTAAGTTGTTGTCGCCCTCAGTCATATACTGCCAACGACAATAACTCTGCGACAATACAAATGAAATTATGTTAATTGTGAAAGGATATACCTACTCTATGTCATTCATGTAATCCTGATTCTATGTAGGATATATGAAAAGAAACAATTTCCAAGGATACTACATAAGCCGTCAAGGGGACCACACAGAACCATTCATCCAGAAAAGTTATCTTCATCTTTCTGCCACCTAAAAACAACTACCCACCCGAGTGACAAAAACAAGGACTCTCCTACTCACATTGATCCTAAACAATATTGCTTACTAGAACACCAACAACAAGGACACCAGAAAAACAATCTCCGAAAATCATTCGCATAAAAAATGTAATGGAAAGCATTAGACTTCATAAAAAATGGATTTACACGGCCTTTTTAAGGCTGTTCTGATCCTGTATGTCGTTCGAGGTGAGTTATCCTGTCATTTTCATATATTTTGCATATAAAATGTTTTTGCCTAAACTCTACCCACCCGATACTAAGATTCCCCCTTTTTGACAATCTCGTCGCATTGTTTTGCGTTTTGTCCTTAAATTGAATGTTTGCCAATGGCGATGTCGGGTGTTGGTGCTTGGCGGCGGCATCGGCAAACAGGACATGTCTGAGATTTAGAAAATAAGTAAACAACTTGATTTTCCCCATACAACCCGTCCACCCCCTCGGAAGAAAATTCCTCATTTTATTTGCTGCTTTCACAATAATATGGTTCCTTCATTCTTTGGCTTCCTTGGGAATCATCGTCGGCGTGCTTAATTTGGTTCATTGGAGAGAGTCCAGTAGAGTATGGCATCCTTAAACTAAATATAGTCCTTTTCGGATTCTTGGAAGTGCCTTTAAGTCCAAATAAAATAACAGTTTATTTGACATTTTCCATAACTACCCTAGGCCCAAGTCCATTGTCGTCCCACAAACAAGGATCCTTAAGAAAAAGGACCTTTTTTCTGCTTGGAAGAATTAAATGCTGGAAAATATGTTTGCTTAGTATAGGGTATCCCAAAAATAAAAGAAACACTTGTGGAGGTGAGCTACAAAGTGTTTTTTAACGCATTCTCTTGGAGGAGTCGTGCTTCTAAGGATATTCCTTTAGCAACGAGAAAAAAATTGAAAAACCAAACGAAGAAATTGTTTCTCAATGATCCACTTTGATTTGAATTTATTGTATGCCAAGGAGCATGAGAGGAGTTTTATTTTGCTGCGAAAAGGAAATTAACAGGATCTTTGGATTGGATTTTTCTTCATCGTCCTTTTTTTTTGTTGAAAAAATAATTGGAAAAGGTTGTGTTACTTATTTAGTCTTCGAATTTCTTCAGGGCAGATTGAAGGAATATCACGTTTCACAAAGTTGGTTTTTGGCGAGATGGTGGGATTATTGGGGTTGGTGGGCGTCCAGCGTTGGCGTCGGTGTGGAAGCAAACTGATTAAATTGATTTTGATCATAAAAACTGAATAAATATTTATCTTTCTCTGGTCCAAAGGAGGTTCACTATGTGTGCGTAGTCTCTGGTGTAAGAAATGAATAAAAATATTGAAAAAAATATTCTTATAGCAATTTTTCTAAAATAAATATCCTTTGAAGCAGTCCTTTTTTCATATTTTCCCAATCAGATCAGAACTCAGCATATACGAAAGATTTAAAAACTATTTTGGAGTTTTTCATCTGCTTTAATACCGAGAGTTATGATATACTCCTACCATCATCGGCCTTAATGCAATAAATGAAAGGATATGCATAATCCTCATAAATCTTCAGGCACCTACTAAGCAGTCTAAAGAAGACTCAATGCCTGACAAAGGTGCATATGACGTTAAAATCATCCATTTATTATAAGGTACGGAGTTGTTATTCAGGCAGTTCATAGGCTCCCAAACACTAATGACTATGAGTCATAGATGTGGAAATTGGTCGTTTCATATACTAGACTCCCACGTCCAGATGTCTGCCATCTGGGTATCACCTTAGGAGTCACTCGTACCCAAATTGACCGCCTGATGATGATGCTGCATTTAAAGCAGTGAAGCACCACAAACCACAGAAATAAAGGCAACCTAGAAAAAAGACATTGTCCGTAAAATGGAAAGATAAATAGAAAGCAATATCCACACCAGGCTCGGAAATACTACCAATTCGTCAGCAACATATCGCAATTTATCCCAGGATTTTAAAAGATAATATTATACTTTGGGAAAACGATAAACTACGTTTCAATAAAAGAAATCCGAACTCTATTAAATGAGAAATGCGTCCATCGCGTTTAGCTTTCAAAATTGTAATGCTTTATCTGCATCATAATCATACTCACTTAACCTGAGAGAAATGCATAAGGAAATAGAAGAATGAGAATAGAAAGAGAGAACATAAGATGTGTTCCAATTCCCATTCAAATCGGTGTGCAAAACTGTTAAATTCGCCGAAAATCACTACTACTTACAACTTAGGGCGCGCTACAGTTCGGGACGAAACTGGGCCTCAACCAACATGCCTCTCCAGCCAGCTTGGTCTTCGGCTAGCTGCCTCCAGTTTCGCACACCAAGTTGGTTGAGGTCGTCCTCCACTTGAGTGCCACCTAAGGCGAGGTCTTCCTTGACTGCGTCTATCCTCTGGGATGGAATCGAAGATCCTGCGAGCCGGAGCATTGTTGTCCATTCGCTCTACATGACCTAGCCATCTTAAACGTGATATGCGTATTTTTTTGACCAGGTCAATGTCGCTGTACAGCTCGTATGGTTCTTGGTTGAACATTCTCCTCCAAAGCCCGTTAACGCAGATAGGGCCAAAAATCCTCCGAAGAATCTTACGCTCGAAACGACTAAGGATATCTTCATCCGCTTTAGATAGAGTCCATGCCTCGGCGCCATAGAGCAGGACTTATACAGAGTCTCCTTTGTCTTTCAATTGCCTTCCTAGCCCATAGAAACAGCGATTGGCAAGAGTAATTCTTCGCTTTATTTCTGACGAGATGTTGTTGTCAGATGTTATAGCGGATCCGAGGTACACAAAGTCCCAAACTACCTCAAAGTTGTAGCTGTCTATTGTGATGTTTTGTCCAATCCGCCGGTGTTGTGCGTCCGTTTTTGTGGACAGCAGGTACTTCGTTTTGGCCTCATTGACTGCTAGTCCCATCTTAGCAGCTTCATTGTTAGCAAACGCCCCAGTGACAGCTCGCCCAGTTCTGCCAATGACGTCCATGTCGTCAGCGTATGCTAGCAATTGCACAGACTTAAAAAAAAGTCCCACTACAATTAACATGCGAGTTTCTTATAATTTGTTCAAGTATTAAGTTGAAGAAATCGCACGATAGCGCATCACCTTGTCGGAATCCTTTTTTGACATCAAAAGCTTCTGTGAGGTCAATACCAACCTTAACGGAGCAGCGAGAGTTCCCTATCGTCATCCTGCACAGTCGGACGAGTTTTTTGGGGATGCCAAAACCAGACATGGCTATGTATAGCTTGTCTCTATAAATGCGATCATACGCGGCCTTAAAATCGATAAAGGGGTAGTGGGTATCGATTTGAAATTCTTGTGTAGTGATCATTTGATCGATTGTGGTCTTTCCTGGTCTGAAACCACACTGATAGGAGCCAATCAGGTTGCTGATGGAAGGTTTCAGGCGTTCACATAGTACGGCAGAGAGGATCTTGTAGGCGATATTCAGGAGACTTATTCCTCTATAGTTAGCGCAGTTTAGAGGGTTTCCTTTCTTGTGGATCGGACAAACGATACTGAGGTTCCGTTCATCAGGCATATTTTCTTCTGACCAAACTTTAGAGATGAATTGGTGTATGCACTCCACCAGGTCATCTCCGGCCGCTTTTAAAAGTTCGGCGAGTAGTCCGTCGGGTCCAGCAGCTTTGTTGTTTTTTTATTTTAGATATTGCTATTCTCACTTTATTTTGGTCAGGTGGACGGAAGTTTTGTCTGTCATCGTCTATGTCGGATGGTTCATTCTGCCTGATAGCCGGATTTAGGTCTTCATCACCGTTTAGCAGTTTGCAGAAATGGTCCTTCCATGAAATCAGCACCACCTGTGGCTCTTCTACGAGGTTTCCATTCCTATCTCTATCACTGAACTTCGGATTTCTGATACAAAAATTTCTGTGCATTGAAAATTGAAGACTATAAAACAGACAAGCTTTGTAAAAAAAGTTGATTTGCTGTCCAGACCAAGCAACATCTTTAATGACTCGGGCGCGGGGATGATCCGCATTCCGTCCAACCTGGTGCGTTGCAGAAAATAATTCGTAACAAGAGGGACAGTCTTTCTCAAGTCTAGCCCGATACTAACTTACGCAGACGACATCGACATTATCGATAAAAGTTTACAAGCTGTACAAGACTCCTTGATGCTCCGTGTGCGAGGAAGGATCCTGAAGAAGATACTATAATGAATTGTATGAAATCTACATCGAAGCAGATATTGTGGAAAAAATAAAGTTCCGTTGGCTCCGATCCGCTGGGCACCTAGATTGTATGAGCGAAGAGGAAGCAGTTCGGAAAGAAGTTTGCAGTTTATGGTCAGATGGTGTCGGAAAGCAATCGGACCGGATTCCGATTTTTGCGCCGATTGTGATAATGAAGGTGCTTTCCATCTGTTCACTAATAGTGGAGAGGAATTCGTGTTTTGGTAGAAGTACTAAGTTATAAGAGGTCCTCAGTTTGATATAGCTTAAGGCTTATTTTTCAGATTCATAACAGTTTTCTTGAACTTTTTCTTGCAGCATATTTTTGGTCCTGTGTAGTGAATGTGTTGAGGTAAATCTCGAAAGAACGCTACGAGGAAATAATAAAAGACCAGTTCCTCCAGAAGATCGCTTCATATTGCCAAATTTTTTGAATTTTTTACAGGAGCATCTTCATGTCTTCCACAAAGTCCGCATCAGGTTATCAGATTGGTTCTTTTAGATCGATCCTCGACATTTATACATATACAGGTCTGGTATTCGGCCATTTAGGGTCAGAGTCTAGTGAGGCTCATTCACAATATTACGGGGGCTCTGGCCATTCGCCTACCTTGAAATATCTAGATAATAAGCCTTGCTATATAAATTTGTTGTTTAAATTTAAGTTGTCCCTCAGGTATACATTTTAAAGCTTTTTTTGTGCGCTATTTTTTCCATGAAAAGGGTTTCGTTAAAACCCCCTCTTGATGCTCAAGAACACGCCTAAATGAACATGAAAATATATACAAACTCAGCTCAAGTTTGCTTAAAAACTATTTGTGAAAAATTGTATCCTTTAGCAAGAACGGATGGGCCTTGGCACTGGCTCAACACTCGAGTGTCGAGGTAGGAAAATAAATGCAAATTAAAAGTCCCAGTTGCTTGTAGAACTACACTCCAAACTAAAGGATTCTTGTCTTACCTCTAATTTATACGCCCACACAAAAGTTTTGAATATTTAATTCCGCACTAACTACCTACTCCTTGAAATTTTATAGCCAAGGCCAAGAAATTCTGTGCAAAACCACCAACGTTCACATCTCAAGAGAAGCCCCTAAAGCAGAGTTATCATCCTTCTTAAAGTCAGAGATTATGCTACCAAAAGGGTTTTCTACACCCCCTCCCTATCCTCCTTGTTGAACTCTTGGTTGGTGTGGTTGGATGCTGTTCCATCGGCTGGTAACCGCATTCAATGGCATGGCAGCAAATTTAGAGCACGACCCACCAACATGAAACAGCAGCTGCTGCTAACTGGAATGCGCTGTGCTGGCTGTACTGTAGTTGAAGCTGATTATGAAAATTTCACTGCAGCTATGGACCAAGTTCAACACACCCTCACGGTGTGAATGTCCTTTCACGATAGTTTGCGCCACGATTAATGAGTGCATAACGCTTCCGGCCACAATCGGTTTCCCACCCATTACCTATCCCGCCATTTTGCCAGCCACAATTCTTTGCTTGTGATTAAGTTTGTTTGCTTTGTGTCTTCAATGGCGCGATATGGCATAAAACAAATGCCAGCTTAAAAGAGGACGGAGCGGCGATAAGGACGACTACGACGACGACGTGGTAATAGGAATGGATTTCGTTACTTTTATGCGCACACAGAAGCTATGGAGTGTTTACAATGGTTGCAGGAATCTGCTTTCAATGCATGAATACATACAACACTTTCAACACACTCCTGCTCCCGCAGTCACAGATATCCAAACAGAAACAGAGGATTTCATTTTAATTTCGCTTTTCATTCGGTTGGAGGAATTTTTAATGATCCAGCAACATCATTGCATCCATCCAAGCCATCCAGGCCATTCATCCAGTCAGTCAGGGCGACGACGACAACGAAGATGATAGATGGATCATGAAGGATGAAGGACGAAGGACGATATTAAAAATAATAATAAGACAAGCACCAACGAACACCAATATCAACGATGACACATTCTTCCCTATTACTCTCTTCTGGACCATTTCACAGCAATTTACAGGACGAGGCGAATTCAATAGAACCGCTGTACACTGTCGTGGATGTTGATGGGGGCTCATTGCAGTTGGAGAGATCCCAAAAATAGATAACGAATATTCGTGCACACATGCAATAAGAAAATCAAAGGATATTAGTGCTTTTATGAGCAAAAAGAGCAGAAAAAAAAAACAAGCAAGGAACTCGATTCTAAAGAGCGAAAGTAGCAAGGACACTCCTTTTTTTAAGGATTACTTCATGACTTATCGTGCATCAGTGGAAATGTTGCAGCCGAACATCTCTTTTGCCACATTTGGTTTTTGAAAATGTTTATTCGTATATGTCCACACTTTTAAGTGGGCACGGGTAATTACTGCTCCTTATGCATGCACACTTTTTCCATGTGAAATTGAAAACCGTCCAATTAGTAGAGCCGTGGGGATGATTCCTGGTTTTCGTCCTGGTTCGAGTTTTTTTTTATTGAAAGGAAAGTTTGTTATCAGAGTTTTAGAATCTATATTGAAATGGAAGTTGGTTTGTGCGATGACAAATTTCAATTTGAATCCTTTATAATGAGACACACACACATTCACAAGTAGCTTTTCGGGAAACTGGGAAACTGAAGTGGTTTCTTATTTCATGGGGATGATCTGTGTGTGATGTGAATTGAATATTAATGAATTTAAACGGGCATGGTGTTGTTTGATCACATGTGACTCATTGGGCAGACTTAAACATAGCTTAAATATGTATTGGTATTTAAAGTTGACAGAAAAAAAGGGCACAAGGGGTATTCTTACGACGGAGATGAGCCCGCAATGCAAAATCCACCCATAAGCTCAGCACTGTAGAGTTAGGCAAGGACTGAGGGACCCCACAAGTTGATGTGAACCTGGACCAATTTCGCGATTAAAATTTGAGGCAGCTAAACCTGCTAAAAGTTGCCATTTTGAGTATCTAAAAATCTGGCAAGCATGGAAAGCCTATTATTGGGATTTCTTAGCGATTTTAATTTTATCAAAATTGCAACTATTTGTAAGTATGTAAGTTATTCTTTGTATTGCTTATTTAATGAATAATACAGTTTACATTTTTAATTTTTTTTAGAAGCCATGACATTGCCGTCAGGTTGACCAGTTTACTTATTTTTTTTTTTTTGATATATTAAACTAAAATTTTATATTTTTATTCGAATTCAGTTATTTAGCATCCTATTTTATAAAATGTCTTTAAAAAAAAAAAAGTTTGAGTATTTTCCAGTCAGTTTCGTTCAGCACTGAAATTGTGTCTTTCATAGTCTTCCTGGTAGGTGCATTACTGCATCATTGATAAATAATGAGAAAAGAATAGCGCGGTCACAGGAGTCATGACACCACTGCCCCCTCCCCCAAAAAGTAGATATTGAAAGAGCATTGAATAAATCCTTATCTACATTATTCATAAATAAAAATTAAGTTTCTGTTTTTAATTAAAAATAACACATTTGTACAATATTTATATCAAAAACACATTTTTTTTTAATTTTTGTATGTCTGTGTATCTGTTTTCCTGTCTGTTTGTTCCATCTAATCCCAGGAACGGCTGCATCGATTTTGACGGGATTTTTGTTTGCAGTTTTCTGATATTCTAGGGAGTAACTTAGGCCATTTAAATTCCTAACTAGATGGCGCTCGGGTCGTTTTTTAACATTCTTCTTTATGGAACGATTTTGACAGGACTTTCACAGGCAGATAGCCGATATTGTAATGAGTAAGTAAAGTTATTTTAATTACTTATAGATGGTGCTGGAATTGTTTCTTTTTTTAAAAGTCTTATTTATGCCCCTAAATTCAATACATTTTGAAACTGTATTGTTACATTGGTAGTCCTATTTAAAATACACATATATGCACTAGCACACATAAATATGTTCCTAGGTTCATATTTTAGCTTGAAGGCAAAAGAACGAATCTGCTCTAAGTTTCTATTCTGGGCTCTCAGTTCTGTGCAAATGCCTACAAAAGACCTGACAGACGATGATAGGGAAACATATTTGAGTTAGTTGCAAAATTCTGTCTGGCTGTCTGTCTGTCTATCCGTCTGTCTGTTTGTATGTACTTTGGACTACAGCATTAAGGGTTCGGACAATTGTCTTCAAATTTAGTACATGGTGTTCTTTTCACTTTCTACAGGACTTTAAAAAAAAAATTGGCACGACTGCGTCGCACGTACTTGCTCTTATGTACCTAATTACATTGATAAGCAGAATCTTTAAAAAAACAATTAACATTTACGTTGAAAATAAAACAGTTTGAACTTATAAAAAGTACAAAACAACAATACTTAACGGTTTTTAGTAAAAATGAAGTATGATATCACATGTCTAAAATAACAATGAATTTAAGAAAAAAGTATTTCGAAAATTGTAGGACCGACCGATTTTGATAAAATCCTGTTTTTTTTATTTTTAGTTTTTTGAAAAAAAAAATTGAAATTTTGGTACGCAGTTTCTTAGAATTTATTAACATACATGTGATTATAAAATTTAAAATAATTTTTTTCGATTAGTTTTAGATAAACTATGGAAGAATGTTTTGAGTTGATATATCTATAAACTCCGGAGTAGAATTTTTGAAAAAATCACCATGTGTTTTACCATTCTTCGAATTAATGATTACAACTTGTACTTCATCAAATGTTATTTCACTACCTAGGATCTCGTCAGTAGAAGGAGGCAAAGAGTAGATCAGATTTACCGTAAAGTAGATTTTTGAAATGGATCGGAAGAACTTCAGCAGATACTCCTGTACCTATAATTAAGTTTGTGACATTGGTTTCTTTAGTCAACTTCCAAAACTCTAACAAGTCTTTTAGAGCTTCTTTGATATCGAATTCCGGTTTCGTTCTTTTTTATAATAAAAATTCGCTTCAATACCAATTCCTCAGATCTTGATAGATGAAGTTGGAGTTGCTCATTGCATTCAAAAGAGCAAATCATATAGGTAAATAAATAATATAAATTTTTAGAATAAAACGTTATTTACAATTCAAAATGAAGACTTCTATATATAAAAACCAACTCCAATCTGAAAATTCCAGGAAATATAATCCCCAACCGAAAGTAAAAAATTAAATGTAAAAGCCTTAAAGCTCTCCTCCTTAGACCACACTCTTATTGAATTAATCATAAAATTTGCATGGCAACTCATTTTGAATGGACAGATTTTTTCATACCCCTGGTATCCACTTCTCCTTATCATTTTAAGAATTTAGGCCTATCATCTTGAAAAAAATTAATACCCACATTTCTGCCATCAGATAACCATTCGGACGAGGGTTGGAAATTGGAATTTTATTCAGATTTAATTTGAAACCCGAACCCATTTTGTCCAGATTGCGGGAGACATGGTTTTAAATGATATTTTTTCATATACCCTCCTGACATTTTAACTAAGAGCTTAGGCTTTCGCATTGATTGCCACCTATTGCGCTATCCGTTTGAATCACCAATTAAAGCATCACATGCGGCACACACCATTTCATCGTCGTCGTCGCCAATCGACCAAAAGAGTTTTCTCTTTACAAATAAAAAAAAAAAAATAAACATTAATTAAACATTAAAAAAGTGCACAACGCTTTCATTTAGGTGCAGCAGCAAATAAATGTACTTCAACAACGACAACGGCCCATCTACACCAAGGACTTGAGCCGAGCCTTTTTTTTTTTTTGTATTTCATATTTATTCAGGCCACTCAACAATCGACTGTTGGGTGGAAAGTAACACACGTGCATCTAATGTCCTCGATCTGTATCCGTGTGTGTGTGTGCTTGCTTGCGATAAGCGCGTAAAATAACAACCCTCGACTATGCAACATAGTGGGAACTGGGTGGATGCAGCAGCAGCAGCACCGGCAGCAAACATTCAAGGGTTAAAAGGGTTGCACCAGTTGAACCGTGTTTGCCAATTTAATAGCACCGCCACCCGCCCACACAGCAGCCACCACCACCCATAACAATAACTGCTGCAACAAAAACAGCATGCGAATGCATTTCATTGCAACAAAGCAACAGCAAACAAGGACCTAAGGACGAACCACTACTGCTGCTGCTACTGCTGCTGCTAATAAGTGTCATCTCATCATCCTGAATGCGAACACACTACGCGCGAGCCTGCGATGTCATTAGGCACTCACAAGCAACGTTCAACATTTCGCAACCAGTTCTTCGGTTGCGGAGGGGGGGATGCGAGTGTTTTGGACTAACAGACGTGACAATATACGTGCAACACATTTAATGAATAGCAGCATCTCTGAGGCACACGGGACAACAGATCGGCTTTTGTAATATTTTCCCAAAATGCAAGTGAAGGGCTGCAAAATAATCCTCGCGAATATAAAGACTTGAACTTTGTGCCCCCGCATGTGGCATTGCCGACGACGACGTTATGTCATGCGCTGGTGGGGTTTCAAAAAAAAAAAAAACACAAAAACAAATGAATAAACTTAAGTACGTTGGTGTGTTTTTATTAACCTTCCACCTGCAAAATGGCCTAATCGACGTATTATTGTTATGACTATATGGGGTACAATATGTTTGTAAGCTGCGGAAATGGAATAGAAAACTCTCTCTGCAAAGGACATGACATGCCATGCTGGCTGCTGGGTTGGGACGTGAAGGAGTAGTCGGGCCAGGACGTGGATGACACGATGCGATGTCAGGAAAAAGGCTTTTGTTTATTGTTATCCTTTGCTGGGAATCTTTTTCATTAACATTAATGCCCACTTTGTGGGCTGCCATTGTGAACGTGTCAGCTTCTTTTCCAGGATTTTTGTTTCCATATTTTCTTTTAATGTTGTGTGTGTTTGTGGAATTGAGGTGTGTAAGAGCTACCAACCCGAATGAAAGATATTAATGAAAAACCATGAAGAGAAATTTTTAGATGTGAGGGAGGGGAAAGGGAGTGAGCAAGATCCTGTTTAACATTAAATTCTGAAGCAACAACCAGAATTTAAGAATTCCATTGTATGTCAGTTGTCCATTTTAAGTTGTTTCAAAAAATTTAGATTTTGAATTTGGCGCCACAATCTTATTTTTGGGGAAAAAATGTCCACAATTTACTTATAAACTTTACTTTTCGGTGCACTACATAGTGGGGTGCTCCTGGGCTGATTTACTGTTCCCCTCTAGCCAGCTCGATGTCTAGCTAAATATCTTTAAAAATGTACTAGGTGGTCATAAAATCCAAAAAAAGCTATTGCCACATTCAAAATGATTAAACTTTCTGGAAAATAATAAATCCACCTTGATCGGTAATAAATTCCTCTAAAACCTCTTTTCATTTGAACCACGTCTTCAGGGACTTTATGCATATAAAAGATATTCATTGAAAAAAGTTCAAATAAAAAAAAATCCATTAACCTGAAACCGCACCGCAACTTGTCTCATTTTCCAAAATGTTCCCTTTCATGAATATTATAATGACATCCTTGAAATCCAACCAGAAAGTAGTTCCTTCCTCCATTGAAATACTCCCATCGTACGCACTTCATTCCAACTTTCATCTGTAATACTCTCACATTCCTCACTCCTTTATTGCCATGTCTCAAGTGATGGAATGATGGAATATGAATGAATACTTTATTACCCCGTCGACTTTTACACCAAAGATCCACCTACCATCATCATGTAGTTGCGTTTTCTCAACATTGATGTCAAATACTAACAATCCATATGGGTGATCCCTTCTGCCGGAGGTTATATGAAGGTAACCAGCTTAATGTTATCAGGACAAGAATAAAAAAAAAGCAACCCAGGGCAATAAGAGCATTAAAATTCCTTGTTTAACTCGAATGAAGGATATCAGGATCATCTAATCGGGGAAGCAATAAAACACACAAAACTTTATCATGTCAACAAAATGTCTCAATAAAAATCCTTCCTTGTGCCTCCTTCCCACCATCATCATCATCGCATCGTCTCGATACATCAATTTCAATGGAAATTGAGTTAACTCCAAAACAAAGGACCCGCAAACAGCGACCCAACGGAGAGGGAAGAAGAGCGGGTTCTTTATTTGTTTTTAGCTAAAGGAGCAAGTACAAAGTATCTTGGCCCATAAAAAGGACGATTATATCATCAGTCGTTGTGAAATGCTTTGAGACGTTTAAGGATAATGAAAAATCCATTGAATTTCATTTGCATGTATAAACTGGGGTAATCTCCTTTCATCCTCGAAGAGTATCCAAAAACAAAAAAAAATTAAACAGCAAGTTTGTTAAAATAAACAACAAGGAGGTCCTTAAGGGATCGACTTTGCTTCTACATATTTATTTATAATTTATCCCGATCCTAATCCTCCTTAGAAGCCTGAAAGTTTTTTTGTTTTGTTTTTTGTTTTAATGAAATATTTTTGTCTTTGTCGTCCTTTTTCATGTTGCGCGCAGCCTTCAATGGACTTGACCTTCAGGGACCAATATTTCTGCATGAACCGCCACATAAAATTGAGTTTTCAAACAATTCAGGAGGTCTGATAGAATGCTCGGGTCACGGAAGTCCACAGCCGGAGGTGAGTGACAACGATTAAGGATAATGGACATTTTTTTAAGCTTATTTATCCATATGTCTATGTGTTTATTATTTTGTTTTGTGTTTACATTTGTGTGTAAAGCTCAAAAAGTATTGTGTTGAATGAGCCATTAGAGATGGGATTTAAATGGTTGTCTGTCATTCATGCGTCCTTTTTCCAATTTTCAGATCGAATGGACACCAATACCACCGCAACAGGACTTGGTTTTTACGCTATCCAATGGCAGCCTAATGTTTTATCCATTTACAGCGGAAAAGTATCGGCACGAACTACATTCAACAGTTTATAGGTAAATATACATTTATTTGGTGTTGTATTTTTTTTTTTTTTTTTGTATTACGGATTTCCGTTTTATTTAAATATAACCTTATTTATTTGTTTATCCTATAAGTTATATTAGATACTTTTAGAGAAATACCTTAAATTTATTAAATCAATCATTTCAAAACTTAAGAAATAGTAAGGAATTTTAAGACGTTGATATCAAAACATAAATAAAACATGAGAGATCAAACTTACGTTTAGACATACTCAATTAATAATAAATAAATAAAAAACCGACGTAAATGGAAAATCAATAGCAAAAACCAATATAAATAATATTTATTTTAAATAGCTTCCATGACTAAGGTCTTTCTTTCCACGAATCACAAACTGTACTGATTCTGATACTGATTACTGAACTCATAAGTCATAAGTTTCTTTCAGTCTTGAAGAGAGAGAGAGAGAAATTAACTACAGCGAACGAAAAGCTCATCAAGTTTTCAATTCGATACAATAACAACACGTTTCCTCTGTTCAAAATAAGGAAACGGTTAACGTAGCTTGGATGTTGTGTACAATCAGAAGTTTAACTGATCTTAAGAATCCTTAGTGATGCTTTTTCTCGGTTATTCTCTACTGTGGGCTTAAAGATTTTTCTGGCCGTTTGTTTCTATTCTTGTTTTAGAATCACAGTCGATACCAAGGAAAGGGAAAAACTTTTTCTGCAAAATTTGTCTGTTACGCAGAATGATAGAATGATGTAATGTTCAGCAACATAGACCTAACGAAAAGAGTAAAAGTCCAATGCCTCAGATAACTCATGATGATGTCATATGAAACAAATGAACACCAATTATCCGACTCGGAAAATCTTCGATCCATATCGGATCGACCGACCGACGGCGCAGTAGAGAGAGATATTTCATAGAAGTGGGATAGAACGCCACCTTGTGGCGTACCTCTACTAACTGACCTTCTTCCAGAAAAGCCCACTAGTTAGCCCAAGTGAGCTTTCTAAGTTTAGATTATCCAGTGCTATTACGATTGCCGCACAGTCGAAGATTGTTGAAAGCATTTTCTTTACCCAAAAATGCAATCAGCTTGTACACTTCATGATGAGAGGAATAATCGATAGTGCGTAATAAGGAATGCAGAACTTGTTCTACTGACTTTTCCTCTCAGTAAGCGTGTTGTGCTTAGATTTAAGGTTTGGCTCCAGATCGAGTTTTGAGAAGGAATGAAGACTGATCGGTGTAAAATCTTTCGGACTAATATGGGAGTTTCTGTTAGCTTTGGCAATGAACACTACTATACTAAAAATCCATTCATTATTATCTACAGAAAAGGAATGATATAGTAAAGCTTTCTACAAAACGTTCAGGTCGGGTGAGCAGAATTGTTTGTTATTCTTTTCCCTGGTTTTATTTTCTAAGCGGTAAATAGTAAGTAGAAGTTTTATTTCATTATACTCGAAATTGACTGCAATTCTCTTACGATGTTTCCCAAATATCCTTCCAGGATTGGGTTACAGCTCTGTAGACCTAACGGTTTCTTTCCACTTCTTGGTTAAGCTTTTGAAACGCATATTTCTGAAGTTACATACATCTTCCTATCTTATTCTTTTGAGAAGAAAGTGTTCCTCTCTTTTTTTATGCTGAAATGACGCATGATTAATCCTGGCCCTTTTGCGCAGGGGGCTTGATATGTAAAACGATTATCACTTGTAATGCAGGGGTGGAATCGGGTAAGGTGATAGTTTATAGTTGACAATCAAATTCGACACTTTTCCTCCATGTTAGCTGATTATCAAAACCACCACGACTTTTCTGCGATGATTTTAATTAACAGCTTTTAAGGTGTCGTTTTCATACTTGACATTTTGCATTGTTTGTTTCAACTCCGTAAGAAAATTAGTATTATTGAATTGAAATATATTTCGTTGAACAAATAATAAAAATAAGTAAAGTGCAAGGTATACATCCTTGGCAATTTTACCCACCTCTAACTCTATCTTCTTTTTTTCATTTGTTAGTCAATTAAAGATTTCCATACTTTACTTTGCATTTATCCCCTATGTGGCAACCCTGTTTTCTTGTATCTTTGCGCGTTTAGCTTTCTCTGAACCTTTCTCCTGTTGTTCAAAGAAATGCTCCTGTCTCGTACAGAACATTTGACGGAGATGGTTCCGGTGTAACAGTAAGGTCCTCCAGAAGCTGTTCGATATCAATCACTTTTTGGAACTTGGAAGCATTATAGAATCCTGCCAGCTCCGGATGTTCTTGCATATATGTTAAAAGTATACAAAAAATAATTATAACATATGTAAATACTTACATATTTCGATAAAAAAATATCTAAAGCTTTGCAGAGACAAATTGCCAAAAAAATGCAACAAATACGAGATATGAGGCAAAATGAGAAAATGACATTTCACTCTTGACAACAATTTTTTGCGATCACTTTACACAGAGCAAGAGTAGTTTATAATCAAAAACGACTGTCAAAAAAGCGACAATCAACTATCTACCTACTTATTCCATTCTACCCCAACGTATTCTAAAAATCGCGATAACGAAAAACGATACTCGTATTTCATAAACGAGTTCTATTATGTGTTGTTTTGGGTTCCCTGTTTTGTAAGGAATTTAATTTCGCTTCGGGTAAGCCGAGATGAGCCGAAATCTGTTAATAAGCCGAAGAGTAGCAAAGAGCGAATCCACTAAAGAGACGCCGAAGAGCTGCCGAAGAGACTAAAAATTTGTCCTGCTCTCACAAAAAAAAAAATGTTTCAATCATCTCTAGTAACATTGCCTTGATATCATTCCAGTTTCTTATAATCGCTCAACGCCGCGCAGTGACTATCGTTTCCTCGGGAACACCCTTTTCGTAATTCGTAAGAGAGCTCCAGGACAGGACCTTCATCGGAGTTAGTGTAGTGAGAGATTAAATCCGAAAAAGTAATAAAGATCTCTTTTGATTGGAACCTCTGTTTGACTGTTCATCATTCTCTTGGGCTTTGATCTACATCTTAGAATTAATTTTTGATTTTTTTTACTTGAAATAAAAATAATTTATTTATTATTTTTAGCTCCTACTATCTTCAAATTAATTGTTTTTATTCTATTTCAGATGTAAACTCCGAAATCTTGTCGGAACCGTGCTGAGCCGTGAGGTGCATGTACGAGGTGGTGAGTATAATAAAATTTTTAAATTTTACTTTTTCAACTTAAGCCTTCCGATACTAACAAGATATATGTATATAAACAAACAATTCCGTCCTAGAATCTTTTGTTTTCCAAAATTTCCTCCCGCAAATTTCCTGATGGGCCAGAAAGTATGTCATCAGGGAATTCAATGAACTTTTTTTTGAATACTCGATTTGCTTAAAAGTTTAAATTACATCCGCATGGTTTCAATGCGGCAGTGATCCAAAAATCTGTTGAGAAAAAAAAATAAAATAAAAATACCGAAAAAATAATCTCTATGTCGAAAGTTTTAATCACATCCATCCCCAGGAGGAGAGGGAAAGTCGCTGCTCCAACCCACCACCGCCTTTCATTTCATTCTCATCCGAAAAACCAAAGTTTAACTTCAGCTCCATTTAGCATTTGCTCGGCACACCAAATACCACCGCACCGCTTATATGGTGTCCTGTCGATGACCTTACAGGCAAACACCCTCTCCTATAATATATAGAAGGGGGGTGGGGTAGACTATGGGTGGATTATTTGCGTCGTCCTAAGTAAATATGGGTGTAAAATTGAGGAAAAGTTCAGTCATACGTATAAAACAGGATATGGTGGCGGCTGACATGGGAAACAACTTGCGGCTAGGAATAGTCAATCATATGGTGTGGAAGACCCACATATACATACCTACATATCGAAACAAGGATAAGGGGCAGTATTGCACAAAAAGGCGCACTTTATTGTATGAGATTAAGGCAAGGAAGCCTGATTTAAAATCCAAAAATTGAAATATCTTTCAATTGTCTTACTACTTTACGTTGACATTTTTTTTAATTTTTTTTTTGACGAATTTTTTTTTTAAACTGGAAATTTTAAGATAAGGATAACATGAACATGATAATTCACTGAAATAATGATTTTTTTAATTAATTGGAAGAATAATAATAATAATAATAATAACATTTATCTTATGCACTAGACTTAACGAAACTAATTAACGAGTTCTTTATTCCACTTAACAGATTACTTTATTTTTTAAAGTTTTCGCCTTTGATTTAAATATGTCAATTCACTGTCGAAACGGGTTTGAATATAATCTTTTACAAGGGGTTCATTCTTCATTCAAGGCCTTTTTATGTTCTAAATACGGCCCTGTGCAACCATAGCTAAGCCTCAAACCTCATGTCCATAGCTTAAATTAACTTAAATGAACAAAGACTATTTCCTGGAAAAGGACGAACATGGACATGAAACAGTTTACGGTATCGAATGAAAATTCTCTGCCAAAATTGTATACTCCTTGACTGAAAGACTTGATAAGTAAACTCTGGCTTTTTATAATTAAATTGTTTCACCAAAAATTATATCGTCCTTACCAAAGATAACAGTCATTGGAACTGTGACACATGTTTTAGTCCTTCGGATGGTTAAATTTTTGAGCTGGAAAAGTGTTATAAAATCAAATAGGATAATTAAATTCCCGCACTTTATTACACACATTTTACGCCTCCAACTCCTCTGTACAATTCTCCTTGTTTCTATATACATATCTTTAACTTTCTTTCCATTCCATAAACGATGAAGGAGTAATTGGGTTCGACACGAATCACTCAAGCGAAAGCTGCGTGTCCTGGCAAATGTAATTTCAATTAATTTAATGGAAGGCGCATCAGATGGGCGGAATTTAAGTACCCAATAACACCAATGGAACACTTTTTTTCCTTCTTTGGTGCGATGTGGCCTTGGTAGTGGATCGAAGGATGCTGCGAAGAGTGCTAACCGAAATGAGGTGGAAAAATGCAGAAAAATTGTCCATGTCTTGTATTGGAAGACTGTAAAGTGCTTCATGAGCGCGCGGTTTATTTGATAGCCTTTGTGTGGAAAAATAGCTCCCCATCCCCCAGTAGGCTTTTATAAGATGGCTTTCATGTTGGCATAAAATTTATTTAATTAAGAAGTTTCAAAGCATTTTTTTCTTTATTTTGTAGGAATTCTCTTGGTAGTGATTCCTTTTATGGATTTTCTATAGAAGGTCTTTGTTTCGGAATAGACTTTAAATTGTATCTATTTTCCATGAAGCATACAAGTGATCCGAAATCCCTATTTTTTGCTGGTCTTCCATTTTTTAGGCTGCTATGGTTGGTGATTTCAATGGGGCCTACCAAGCAAAAAGCCAATTCTTCACAGTTAGTTGAGAAAATTTGATCGGATTTCAACAGGCTATAGATGGAAGGTCCCAGCTAAAAACCTCAAGTGACATCGGCTAGAATACAATTAATTGATGACTTGAAGTTTAACGAAGAATTTTCTGAAAGAATGAAGTGAAAAGAAATTATTGTTATTGGAAAAGGTCTTTAATAAAAACCTCCTGGACAACTTTTTTCAAAAGCTGGGAGATGTCCAAGCATTTTAAAATGGCGGTTAGGTGCTGCGGAGTCGTCAGACTGGACTTTTAATAACTAATGTAGTATCAAGTCCGATCTGGACGAAATCCAAACTGCATGTCTGCTATTGGGTCATCCTAATTGCAGTATTTCTTGAGCTTCATGAGTATAATTTCTTCTATGGCCAATTATTGAAAACTGCTTCTTAACTTCTTTTATCGGGATTGCCACAAAATTTTTCACTAATGGAAAAATAGCAGTTTTTGATCCATTTCTATACAATGTTTTCTGAAAGTAAAACTTGCTTGTAATTCAGTTGACTGTTTTATTTCGAAATCGTTCATAGGTTCTTTTATTTCCTCCATAATGGAGAATTGAAAACTTAGTCGAGGCAAACTAAGCCTGAAAATAATAATTAAACGAAAAAATCCATGTAGTTCCAATTTTTGCAGGAATGTGTAGGCCTGTGGTAAAACGGGGATTTTTTATTGCGGGTAGAGGGGACCCATCTCTACACATTCCTGCAAAAATTGGAACTACATGGATTTTTTTTTTAATTAAATTATTTTGCCTGGACTACCAACAATAGCGAAATTTAGAATTTTTCTGAGGTTAAAAATCTTACTCAGTTACTCCCATATCAGTTTAAAACTGGGCCAAAAACGCTCTTGACTTGTTTTTTACCTGTGAGCTTAATAAGTGCACTACTAGTTTATTATCGCCCCCAGTCACACCTGATCATTGTTTCATGTCTCCTAATTTTTGATCCCAAAATGTTCCTGTCAAAGAGAAAGCTTTCTAGGACATTCTTACAAATTTCTTCATGACATTTAACTGATTGGAATCCTTCTTCGATAGTAACGAGGACTCCGGCGCGAAATGGTGACAAACTCACATTCTTTCGGGAATGAAAAAAATTATCCCGAATGGTATTGAAAGTATTTTAATTCGAGCTATTAAGAGGTTATCAGGTATGTTTCTGCCACCCTACTGAGGAAAACTGGAAAAAGTTCAAACAAGCTTAAGCCCTTAATCGATGGACCAAATTTTCATATGACCAAAATTAAGGCACAATTTACTAGAATGTCCCAAAGGTAGTACACAAGACAAAACTCTGGTCTTACCAGTACTCACATACGGGATCCGACAAAAGGATGCTTTCTAAAACCTTCTCTGATCCCTCATCGAGAGGAAACTCTTATGGAGAATTGTTGAACCCGTGTGCGAGAAAGGACGTTTCCGGAGAATATACATTCATGAATTGTATATTATTGTATATGTATGTATGAAGTCTACCTCGAAGCATATGTTGTAGAATAAATTGCACGACTGGATCGCACGTACTAGCTCTTATGTGCGGTCACAGCTTCGAATAAAATTTGAAAAATATTAAAAAAAATTCAAAGTTTTTATTCGATTTTTCTGACTTTTGATTGTTTGAAAAAAAACGTTAAATAAAATTTCAGCGGAAAAATTAAACGCCATTTTATTTCTTTAGAAAATGTGAAAAAGCGTGATTTTTTTTCAATCGTAGGAACGGGTTTTAAATAAAACGGACTTATTTAACAACTTTTTTTTTTAATTAAAAAAAAATATTCAAGAAACCTTAAACACAAAAAACAAACTTAAAAACAAAATAAAAAAAAAATCCATCTACCCGTTTTCAAAATATTAATTTTTGAAAAAAAAAAAAAACATTTAAGAAAATTATTAAAAATACAAAAAAAAAGTTTTCGAAAATATTTTAAAATAAACATCAACATCTTCCTGAATATGAATTTTGATTGAAATCGGATGACCAGTTTTCGAGAAAGTCAAAGAAAAAAAAAACGGTTCTATGGGAGGTACCGCTTTAAGCCCACCATTTTGAATTTTTTCCACCAAAACATAACCTAGGTTTTTTCTTCATAAACATTCTTGGAGCCGTTTGCGAGAAAAATAAGCTTTTACTTAACGGTTATATGACAAGTACCGTTAAAATTTGAGCTAAAAATAAAAAAATAAAAAAGTCCTGTGTAGAATGTCAAAATAACCTAATGTTCCAAATTTGAAGACGATTGGCCAAACCGTTTACTTGCTGAACACAATGCAAAAACGAAACTGCATTACGGAGACCGAGTACGGACCATCTGTAAAATTTGTCGTACGTACCAATTTCAATCGGAACACAATGCACGTACAGTAACTTTGACATTTGAGTTAAAATGGATGGAATACCAAAAACATATGATAAAAAAGCGAAGAAACTTTTATGCAACGAATTGAACTCTGATTAAGAAGAATGGAATTATCTGGTGTTATTTCAAGTATACTAAAAAAAAGAGTTCGGGAGGGACAAAAGTACGAAAGGTTGTTCTCTCTTTCATAATTTATCTCTGCATCAGATGAAATGTCAAATTTACTGATCGTAAAAGTTAAAAGTTAACCAACCTTTCCGTATGTGTATTGCAGTTCTGTATGCAGTAACGTACCATTGTGTTCGCAAAATACAGTTCGCGTGTATTCAATCTTTGCAGTTCCGTAAGGGTATTCCAATTCCGTCGTCATTGTGTTCAGCCAGTTAGGCTGTAGTTCAATATACATCCGTACAGACGGACAGACATACAGACAGACAGAAATTTGCCAGTAACTCAAATATGTTTCTATATCATCGTAATGTCATGTCTGATTGTTAAATTTTTTTTACGAATGCATAACTTGCCTTATTGTTCCTATAAATCGCAAATATAAAACAAATCTCGGTAGACTCCGGTAGGCTGGGCACCTAGCTTGCAAAAGGCGTCAGATATAGCGATCAGGAAAAACCATCAGAAAAAATTGAAACAAATGGTCAGTTGACTTCAGAAAAAAAAACACCATCTTTCTTTTTTCCGATTGAAATGTTCATCGAAATTTTTTTCCTGATGATATTGGAACAGTAAAAAAATGCACCAAATAATTGGAACGATTTGTTCCATTTTTTGTGAAATGACAATCAGCTGGCACGAAAAACGAAATTCCGTCAGGAAAATAAATAAATATAATTTTTACAAAAAATATTCGTTCAATTGAAAACTTTTCTGCAAAAAAAATTCTTTGAGTGTTTTCCCCCCGATTAGTATAGTAATTGTGTTTCAGATTATATGAAAACATAGTTAAATATGCATTTGAATTTTTTTCCTGAAACGTTTTCCTGATCGCTATAACTGACCCCTAAACTAAGAGAAACCAGCTCGGATAACCTTTTACAATTCTTTTTATGGTAAAATACAACAGGACGCCCGAAGCCAACAGGAAGCACAATAGGATGGTGTCGGCCAGAAATCGGGATGAAAGAACGTAATTTTCTTTCTCCACTAAATCAACGTCTTGGACGCATGGACATTGATAAGCTTAAGGTTGCTTCGAGAGAAAAATTCTCAAGGTGACTTTTGTTCGCGTAGGCACTAACGGCGATTGGAAAAGAAGATACAAGAGCCAAAAGAGTAAAATTCCAACGTCTCAGGTAGCTGTGTTATATGGGATATCAATTATCCGATGCAGAAAAACTTTGATTCCACCCTGGAGTGACAGCGCAGTAGAGAAGGGCCAAAACTTAGCTTGCGCACGTCAGTGGAAGAGGACCTCGACCGACTCCACATGCAAGACTTGAGGCAGCTAGCTAAGGACCGAGCTGGCTGGAGAAGTTTGTTGGTTGAGACCCAGGTCCACCACGGACTGTAGAGCCACCAAATGCAGGTAATGTAGAATTATCAGAGAATTTGAAATCAAAAATGGTCTAAGACAAGGGTGTATACTGCGACGCATTCTACATCTCTAAATAAAATGTTTCCTCCCATTAGGGGAGACGGCTGTACGAACACCTACCTCATTCAATGAAAAATTAGCCATAAATAAATGGCAAATTAAATGAAATGCAGAAAACTGCTGGTCGGACAGACTTTTTCTTGTCCGTTTGTTGGTAAAAAAGGCCACTTCCCGTTGCGTTTTTGGTGCTGATCTACCTTATTGGTTGCGAGTCAATGAACAAATGGGGTATCTAATGAAACCTTAGAAAAGAGCGTTCGGACGCATGTTTGACCCATTTTAAGTTTGTCCGACCAACAGATTCTTAATGTAGATTATCTTATCTTTCATTTGATACCCCATTTGGTCGTTGACCCGATGAGGTAGGTCAAAACTAAACCGGAAGCGGCCATTTTCCCGCCGAACTTACAAGTAAAAGTCTGTCCGACCAGCGGTTTTGTACCTTTTATGTAATTCGCCATTACAATGGCTAAATTTTCCATTGATTCGATGAGATAGTTTTCTAATGGTTGCCTCCTGGATTAGATTTAAGATTTAAATAGAATTTGACACCACAATTCAATAATTGCTCACCAAATATCAGTTACGAACTAGCAATCATAACTATACAAGCAAAAAGATTTGATTTTTTGGTAAAATATGAATTTCCCACTTGACAGATATTTGAAGACTGTGAGTACAGGTGTCCTATTTCAATGATATATCTTCCCATCCAATTAAGCATCAAAACTTTTCACATATATTTTCTCCATACGGACTTCTTTCCTTCACATTCGACAAGAACTTTCACACTCGTTCAAACTTCCTCTTCAAACCGAACAAATTGCATTAAATAGAAATTCAAGTGAAATCGTCATATAATTCACACAAGCTTCCTTCGAAATTCTAATAATATAGCCAAACCACAAAAAAAAATAATCCCCCCCCCCCTTTCCAAGCACAGGAAAAAAAATAAAAAACGACCATTGCACATAACTTTAATTTGAAAAGTTGTCTTGCAGCACATAACGTCCAGAAAAAGTCATTCTGGCCATAAATAACCAGCAGCGTGCAGACGGAAGTTCATTTACACCAAAACTATATAAATAATGGTATAGTTTGTTGAGGAGGCCGGGCGGCGGAAGTGGTGTAGAGAAGAGCCTTTGTGAAGAAGGCGAATTGGTAGGAAAAACAGGTCCAATTTTCCGAGAGAGTTTCATGGAGTGCGCTGATGGGGAAGCAGTGCAATGGACGAAGGACAATACAGTGTTATTCTAACAGATAACAAAAACAGTATACTGAGTATAGGAAGGTACCTACAGATCCATAATCTAGGAGGAGCGATTGCGCCCATTCGTTCTTTTTTCCACTTTAGCTTTCAAGGCGAAGCTACGCCAAATAGCTAACAGAGAAAAAAACGACGAGACAACATAAGAAAATGGAAGATGGAACGCTTTACTGTTATTGCTATGACAACAAAAATGTTCACAAGAAATGGCAACGACAGCCTGCACCCTGCACTCACCCACGCTGACGAAGAGGGAATTAAAAAGAAAAAACTTGCTGCAAAAAGGAGCAAACATAAAGAAGAATAGGTACCCAACCCTGTGTACCTACAATAAGACCTCAAACGGGATAGGATGACTTGCTGGAATAGTTGGATGAGCAAACGCAAGTTCTTCTTTTTTATGCTGCTTGCATCAGTGAAAAGGATTATTTACACACAGACGAAAAAAAAGGAAAAGGATAAAAAAAACCAAAGAAAGTAGTCGCGTAGCGGAAGCCGTTCAGCGGTGAATGTGGTGTATGTTGCAAGAACAAAATTACCTATTCATCAGTCAATGTCATTTCGACTCTGGGATGTCGTCCTTTTACTAACTACTTTGTCCTTTTTTCCGTTTGCCTTTCAACATGAAGAATAGAAAGGATTTTTTTTTTGTTGTTGTGTATGGTTGTTTCCTTTTTTCGTTTGTCATGGCCATGGTGCATTTGACAGGATCTAGTTGAGAATGCTTTTCTTGCATATGATTTGTTCATGATGGCTAACTTTTTCAACTTCGTAAAACTATTTGTACGAGCTTAGCTTTAATTGTTTCATAAGGCACGAACCTCACATAAAACTATTTTAACCTGTCTAATGAAATAAGATAAAAGTTTAAATCCTTACAGAATGCTTTTCATGTAAAAATTATGATTTTTGATTTTAAAGAGGACATAGTTTCCTATCTCTACTGCGGCTTAGAAGATCCTTTAAAGACAGCCAAACAAACTTAAGAAACGCAAAAAAAAGGGCTCAAATTTTGTGAACTTTCTACAGTAGAATTGTTGGCAAAAAGAAACACTGGTGACTAAAACCTAAGAGCACTCTTCGGATGTGCAAAGCAACTTCATGCAGAACATATTAGGAGCGCTGGACTAGAAATTACCCAAATGAAATGAATAAAATATAGAATTTGATCTCTATCGCCTTGTCTAAATCCTTTTTTGACTTCAAAGATTGTTCCGTCTTTTCTTAAAATTACACTGATCCGAATTTTATTGTGGGAAAAATTGTATAGAAAAACCTACATTTAGTCTCTATTTCCGAAATTCAAGAACATGTCGTCTTGACAGCCCGATGGACAGACCAAGAACATTATTACATTAAATAAATATCAAATCGGTTATCAAGAATGACTGATGACAAATGCTGTCGTTCGTACAAAGGTATTTCGGCGGCTTTAATGCTGCATGTAAAAAACAAATAATTCCGATCGAAATGAAACAATCGTTTGGAAAAAACCTTTAGGTGGGAAATCCCATGTTTATTAGTTCGCTGTCCGAGTAACACTGACTGTAATATCGCTGGCTACAGGATATAATAATACAAAATAAGTATATAAGTTAAGCTGTTAGGCCCAATGCAAATGGAGCAACTGGATAAAAACTAAACCGGTTGGTAAACGGGTTACAGACCAGTTACGGACTCAGCGGTGACTTGACTCCACACACCAGAAAACTCATCACCAATCGAAATCTCTAGTTCGTTCAGTGTCGTCATGCATACCGGGCGTGAAATGTCTTCTGAGGACTAAAGCGATGATGAAACCATTATGTTGTACTATTATCTCAGGAAGATAAACAATAAGAAGGTTTTGGATTTATCCAAACTTCAAAACAAAACTTTTGGGGAACTCGTGGGATGGCGTGCGAGAAGTTTGCTGTTTTGTATGGCTCTATCAGCATCCGAAATCCTGAGATCGTGACAGCTGTCATCAAATCTTATTGCGTTCGTTACAATTTTGTGAAAAAAAACGATTAGGACTGCAGTAGGTATACTTCAAATGATGCAAGTGTTGATGTAGGTGAAGAGGCAGGCTCTCCTCCCGCAGGCTCTAACCATAAACAACGAGCAGGTGATGTCAGGGGATATCAAGCCAACTATTTTCTAATCCCACAAGCTTCTATTCTTCTTATTTGAATAACCGGGAAGGCGATAATTATATAAAATAGATATTTTCTACCTCCCGCACCAGCAACATCTTCTTCGATAAACTAGAAACTGAAATCACTGGGCAACCCGGCATGAAAATCAACAGACTTTTTTTTGTGAATTGCCAGCGAGTTATTAACCAGTAGGGTCGTGTGCTTCGCCCCATTTGATTACACAGGTTATGACTCAAACAAACAATTTGCCAACTCGCATCGGTAATCAGTTTTTTTCGAGTTGCTCCGTGTGCATTGGGCCTTAGTTTTAAGCAGCGTTCACACGCAGACAAGACAATGGGACAATAATTAATTGTCTTGTCCAAGCTTCTTGAACGGGGTTGGATGATGTCGATATTATCCTCAGAGATAGCTCAACAGGCTAGCTCGGAGGACAATTAATGACAATTGTGTCTTGGAAACAATTGTTCACATGGAACAATGATTGTCTTGTCTCATTGTCTTGGCCTCTGCATTGTCCCATGTGAACCGCGATTTAGTGACGCTGTATCGCTAGTCTTCTCTTGGTATAGGCTTTCCTTCACTAGTATGGCTCGATACGATAAAAAAGTGTCAGTGACGGTAAATGCAAAGCAAATTCACAAAATTTAGATTTTGATATTTTATTGGACTGAATTAATGCAAACTTAGATTTAATGCACAGATGTTTGCCAAACGAATGGTATGCTCCCTGTAGACAGTAGACTTGACTGCATGACTGCCCTTTGACGGTATTTTGATGCTCCTTTTATACCATCAGAAAAACAACGCTCCTTCTGTGGTAATGTTCCACTGCTGCAGCTGGTAAACAACTTCGTTGCCGGTCGCAACTACCGCTAACTCAGACCCTATGCAAAGGGGTGTGGTTTGTGCACTTCCATTCCATGTAGAAAGTAGAAGTTGTTCTGATGTGAATTATGAAGTTGATTTCTTCTAGGTCCGCAAATGTGGTTGTTGTTGCATTTTGTGGACCGAGAAGTAGACGTTGCTCTGGTAGCTCAATGGTTAAGTTGTGTGTTCGTCAATAATGGGGTAATTGCTGTGTTTGTTTAGTTTATTTTATATTTTTTTGTTATTTTGTTTATTTTGCTTAGCGGTCGTCTTGCTTGTCGTAGACACGGACGGAATAGCGTGCGTTTCCCTTCGTCATTTTGCACAGTCGGACGAATTTGGCAGGGATGCCAAAACTGAATATTGCTCAATAAATGCGTTCGTACGAAATCGATGAAAACATGTTTGGTATCGATTTAAAATTCGTGGGTTTTTTCCAAGATCTGCCGTAATGTGAATACTTGGTCGATGATTTACTTTTCTGGCCCTTAACTGCACTGATATGGTTCTATCAGATTGTAAACGAATGGATTTGGAGGATCACATACTACAGCAGAGCAGAAAAGGTTTGTAGACGTGGTTGAGGAGATGGATATTTCTGTAGTTATTGCCAATCAGAGGGTCTTCTTTTTTAAGGATCGGACTAATTATGCTGATATTTGATTCCTCGGGCATCCTTTCTTCTAACCATATTTTCCTTATGAGTTGGTGCATACTTATAACCAAACCATCGCCTGCAGCTTTCAATAGTTCGACTGCTAGGCCTTGGGCTCCATCGGCTTTATTCATTTTAAGCTTAGATATAGATAGATTTGCTTCATCCAGGTTGGGTGAACGGAATTATTGTTTTTCTTCGTCCGAAAAGTATGGTTCATTCTGCCTGACAGCGGTATTGGTTTCGTCATCGTTTTGATACAGTGATTTTATTCTGAGCATGCTTCAGTTCTAACTCTGCAGCTTCGACAGTTTCTTTGTATCTTTTGGTGAAACTTTTGAATTTCATTTCTGCATTAACAGCTCTCCATATCCTCAATCGCTCGCTTCCAGTCATCTCTATTTTTCTTTCTAAGAATCCTGTGTATCAGGTAAGTCTATTGTTCGACAAACATTTTCACTTGGCCTTTATATATTGTATTGATATAAGGAGTAATCTCTTATAGAATATCTGCCTGTATTTTCTTAAGGATATGCGATTTAAAATCCTTTATGTCCTTAAATCGTAGAATGATGAGAAAATTGAATCCTTTCTGAACAATTTCCTTTTAAATAATTTAAAGCTCTATTGTTATACACAAGGTTTCATATAGAAATAAGTAGTTTTCTTCTGTTCCTTAAAACCCCATAAATATTTATAGACAATCCTAGACAAATACTATATAAAATACCCAATCTATAAAACAATTGTCTTCTATCTTGTTTATTTCCAGTTGTTAATCAAAAATACACAGTCCAAGTGCATGATGAATACGTTATGACGGGCAATACAGCAGTCCTTAAATGTCAGGTAAGTTTGATGGATTGATGATAAATTGTATTGGAAATGATCCTTCCTATGACATGGAATGGACATCCTTCATTCTTACATTTAGACTAACATTTTGTTTTTTATTGCTATTGAAACCTATTTTAAACAATGTATTTTGCTATACAGGTTCCCAGTTACATGTCGGAGTTTGTTATGGTTACAGCATGGGTTCAGGACACTGGAATGCATCTCTATCCAAACACAGATATTGGAGGAAAGTATACAGTTTTGTCGAATGGTGAATTGTATATAAACAACGCAGGACCAAATGATGCATACAAAAGTTACACATGCCGTACTGTGAATAGACTAACAGGTATACAAGTGGACATCCACATGCGTTTAATTTAAATTTAAGAAAAGGAGTCCGGGCCGGGGAATGTTTGGCAGTTCTTGCATTTAAATGGTTTAATTGTTAGTATTTAAGAAACTTAAACTGGTGTTGCAACAGTTGGTGAATAGGGTGCTTTACGAATAAAGCATTTTTGGTTTATTAGACGGGTGGCGAGTAGTCATATTAGATAATCAAAGTTGGCAACTCTCTCAAGGGTCTATCACCTAATAAGGCCAACAACTTTTTACTATAAGACATTGCTGTAATTTACATTTACTTCTCTCAATTCTAACGGTCTTCAATCATCTTTTGCCATGCTTAAGAAATATTCTTTTGTTTCCAATTTCAGTTTTTTTCTGTTTCAAAGCAGATTTATAATAATAAAAATATCTTCTCATTTCAGTTTATAAAAAAATACAAGTTCTCCCTTTTAAATTCAAACACTTGATATTAACGAAGCACATCTTCATCCTTTCAATAGCACAGTTAAAACTCAACTAATTCACTTGAATGTCGCTGCTTTTATTTATAGTCAATTTTGTTCTCCACCAGGTACTTTTTTCTGTTCAAATCTACGAGTGGAGTGGAGAGTTGTTGTTTCATGGGTTAAAGCATAATTTAAAATGAAAGCGTGGCTTTATATGAAGTATTACTTGAATTGTTTATGTGTTAACCGTTAATAATAACAGTCAAGTTGAATACGTTCAGTGTGCGCGTTTCGTTGCAGTATAGAAGTTTGAAATATAAAACACAAATTCATTCCCTTGATTGTCTTTTTGAATTTATTCGCCTTTTACGTTTTCTTAGTAGGTATTTATAGTAAAGATAGTATTTAGCGTTCAATGAGTGCACCAGAAACAAAACTTTGTACGATTGCAAGGCAGTAATAATGATGAAAAACTATAGCTGAATACACTGTCCCTCTCTAAACGGTCATGGCTGTTTAAGTTCACATTTCCACGTCAGTGGAATGCCAACCCCTTATATTTCTCTCTTGAAGGGTAATACACATTGAACCATTATAAATCTGTAAATATTCAAAAAAATATCATATATCCTTAAAATCAACCAGTGGTTTCAAATATGCATGACCTTCTCTTGGGTAACACCCTGTGACGAGTGGCTTTGTCGGAACGTGTGGTGTTGGAAATGAGCACGTCATTCCCAGCGATGCGAAGTTAAAAAGTAAATGATATTTTTTTTTCTCCTACTATCCTGCTTTTGATACCAAAATGTCCTGAAAATTTCTAGCACAACCCTTTCAGCAGCAAACATTACCATTATGGAGAAACGAACAGCGTGAGAGAAAAATGTGGTGGAGGAAGAGGTCGGAGAAACGTGTAATCGAAACCACTGTGGAACCAGGTCATCCATACTACAGTGGATACAGAAGATTCCACTGATGCTAGAATTGCAATAGCCCCCAAACGGGAAGACGACATCCCCATCATCATCATCAGCATGCTGGGGCCTTGCAGTCAACTGCAAGTCGTCTTCATCGACACGCCACGCCACTCCACTTATGTGTGCGGTTTTCTGTCCCTGTGATCCTCTGAAGCTGAACATCCTTGCAGCAGATACACTTGATTTCGTCCTTCTATTTGGGTTGGTTGTCGTCTTTAGCTATATATGGACTTCTTGCAGCAAAAGTCTTCGGGGAGAACTTGGTTATTGAAAAGAGGTAGTAGTTTTGACTTGCAACTCGTAGTAGTGGCCCCCTTTCCCCCATTAAAACTGACATAGGGAATAGGAAAACTCATAATTCACCTATTTCTTTTTTTTGCTTGGCTCTCTGGTGCGATGTAATTAAATGCATGAATGGGTACTCAATGAGCGTTTGTGGTTACCAACATCACAATACCCCATCACCAGCCTCCCTAGGACTCAGCCCAAAGTTTGTCAGGAATGCGACTCTGTGAATGATGCGGTGCGCACGATTTGTATTATTTAGTTACAAAAGGAAAAAGAATGTATTGTGTACGTGATGCTTGAAAGGGATTCTGCAAGTGGGTTAGTCGTGTAAGGATAGTTGCATATCCATTTTTAAGGGAATTTGATCTTTGGGTAAGGTAGAATAGGTATAAACTTAATTCAATGCAATGAAAAGGGATCTCAAGGGTCCTTATAGTTTGAGCTGAATTTTATTTTATTTGACAAGTTTTTTTTGTTGCATTCGTATATCCTGCGCGCTCCTGTTCGCT
Organism: Platycheirus rosarum; assembly: GCA_963971375.1. Classification (NCBI taxonomy): domain Eukaryota; kingdom Metazoa; phylum Arthropoda; class Insecta; order Diptera; family Syrphidae; genus Platycheirus; species Platycheirus rosarum. The sequence goes on from OZ020507.1 coordinate 273,765,163, forward strand.
TTTCATTCATCCGTTAGCCCACCCTCTCTCTCTCTCTAGTTCCATATAGCTAATGGAAGTTGACATTTACTTTGGGAAAACTGTTTGAGATGATGCAACAAAGGATGATCCACTTAGGGTTTTTGATGGAAGATTGCTTTATGCACATATACTTACCGTGTTTTGAGTTTATTTTTGAATTAAATATTCCTTTTTGGAAGATGTTGTGTGCGAGCAGGTAGATGGAAGTCCTTTTGTCTGCCATGATGTTTTCAGAGAATAGATTTAGATAAATGATTAACGAGTATGTAGAATAAGAGAGAAACTGTATATTAGGATTAGGAAAATTATTTGTTTTGAAATTTTGTTACAAGTTTGACGTAATAGGATTGATATGTTTTTTTTTATTTCTCAGCACACATTTGTTTGATGACAGTGCTAGGAGTTGTCAATAGTCAGATACTTATCTCAGCTTAGGCTATTAAAAATATATTTACCAACAACAAATAGCAAGATAATGTAGTAGTTTCTTACATTCAAATTACGAACAACACCTCCATTCTATTATATTTTCCAAAAGTTTAATATTTACTTATCTAAATCTACTATCCACCTTCCACACTAAAACATGTATGCACACAAAACATTCATAAAACCGATCGTTAGTTATTACTCTTTTTTTTCCTTAATATATCACATTCACAATTCATAACTCATAAATCACATACATCTGTACATGCTCAGCAAATAAACTTTGAAATAGAGCAGTATGCACTAAGCAAGCATAAGCAGTTGATCTTGATAGTTGAATATCAGACGCTGAACGAAGTGGTTGTGTTCTTATTTCGCTGTCACTAAAAGTGGTTTTTGCCCTTGACTATAATAATATATTAATAATAATAAAAATATATTAATAATATAATATTAAATAATATATTTGTATTATTTGTTTTTTTCTTTCAGCAAAATTAGGGAATAGGATAGTGCAGGATAAATATTTGTTGGTTATTCTGATTCACTTTAAGGGGCGTTAGAAGCAAAGCATTGTGAAGAATAATAGCTCCAGTTTCGAGCTTAAAAATGACGTAAACTTAATCGCACCTTAATTATCGTACATTATTTTTTTTTTAATTATAATGTCTTTCGAAATTAGCTGAATACATTCGTGCAAACATGGTGAAATGACAAAAAACGTATTATCTTAGTCCTTTTATAAATATGAAGGTATTTGGTAAATTTATGGCTTGTGAAAGGATCTGCTTTTAAACAAAACATTTCTCATTCTTAAAACAAACAATAACCAGCTAGCTGAAGGGGTGTAAAATGTTTTATTAGTGAACCCCTTAAAACATTATCAAACGCCATAAACAAGGACTTTTAACTCTGCATGCATCGCATACGCATTTATCTTCAGATTCTACATCAAAGATAATACCTACTTTACGATAAATTCTCTCTGTTGACGGTGAAATAAACCTCTCTACCATACTCCTTTTCTAAACCCAAAACAACCTATTACCCAGGCACTGTGCAGTCCATAACTTTTTATTACTGGGACAAGCAGTGATTTACACAGTGATCCGTAAAAAATCCACAAAACATCTATAACCCCCTAAATGCGAACGCAACCTGCTAGCTTGCCCATTTGGCTATGTCCAGTTGTTGTTTCACATGTTTTACGATGTCTCCTCGCCAATGTTTCTCCCGCTTTTAAGCCATCCATTTCCTCCCTAACATCCTATACAAATGATTTATTATCATTTAACGCGCGCGGTTACTCGACTTGAATTTCTGTAATTAAATAGGGGAAACCCCATATTAGAGGGGAGGGAGAGCGTGAGCGATTTTGTGTAGCATTTGTTGAACAGACATCCTTATAGCAGGGGCCATTACATCCTTGGTCTTTGCGCCGAGATGTAATCGAGTGCAAAGCATTAATATTTGCCCATTAAATCTCGGAGTTTAATTTGGGAGACTGCAACAATCTCCCTCCCTTCCAACTCTATATTGCTCTCTAAGCAGAAAGCCTGGTTTATACAGTTGGAATAATTTACCATGAAAAGATGGCGTCACCATCGCTATCCCCAATCCCCATACATTGCAAGCTAGGCTATTAATTCGTGTTCCTTTCAAGGATCATTAATGTTTTCGACGTTCTTTCACCCTCTACGTCTTAGGTAATAAATTCAATGAATGGGTGCGGTTAAATGTAAGGAGCTTTGGTATGTGCCGTATGCAACAACTGCCTTTATCGTTTATTTAATCCTAGATACTCATTCACCTGCAACCGTTTAATACATTTTCAATAATCCATGCTATTATTTCTCTCTCTCTCTCTCTCTTTATCCTTGTTCTTTTTATATGAAATCGCACACATCCTGCGTACGTAATCATGTGTGCAATTGCAAATGCAGGCGAAATTCAAATATCAACATATCCAGGACGTATTATTGTAACAGAGCCCAAAGGAATGGTACAGCCAAGGATAAATGTGGAGAAGCATTCAATGAGGCATGTTGTACTTAATGGCCAGACAACGTTACCGTGTATAGCCCAAGGACATCCGGTGCCAACATATAGGTAAGCATTTGTATGTGTGTTTGTGTGTGTTGCCAACTTTGGCTTGGCTTTTTGTATTGTGGATTAAGTGTGTAAATGAAGGGTTCCCCCTATTTTTTGAACATAAACCTACTCCTTGCTTTGGTGGAGGATAAACTTCTGCTTTCTAACATTTTCAGGATTTTAATTTTATTATTGTTTCAGAGCGATCATTAGAATGTAACCGTACATTCACGTTCACATACATTTGTAGGAAGTCAATGTGTTATCTTAAATTGATTACTATTAACAAGTCCTGTAATTTAATTTAATTATTAAAACCTCTACATACAAATTTTTAAAAACTAAATAGAAATTTCGAAAATAAGCTTTTATATTGCATCATTTTTGGGATATATTTTTGCTCACAGTTCCTTTTATATTTTTCTTATAGATTAACAAAAATGCATGAATTAAGGATTCATTTGTAAAGTTCATAGTTGTATCTATCACGAATTTTTAAACATTTTTTCTTAAGCAAGCAAGTGTTTTCGACACATTCAAGAATTTGTTTGACATGTCAGTCAAAAGACTTTTTTCTATAGCGTAATATGCTCAGACCCAAGGGTTTACATATGACTCTGTCAGACATTGGAGTTTTGCTTCTGCCATTTTTCCACGATAAAGTTGGAACTTGACATGCGGTCGCCGTTTGAACTGTGTCGAACCAGTTAAGTTAACCATGTATTTTGTCCATTCTTCTTAATTCTTAATTTGGAGGCTTTCTTCGATCTTAGGCGTCTTTTTGTAAGATAACTTTCTTTCTATAGAGAAGACTTTTTGGAGATGAGAATCGGGAGCCAACTGAGAACTGATGTCTCTTTTTTTCCAAAAATCTAATGGTACCTCGTCTGGCTCAGCTGTTTTCTCTTTTTGGAGTTTTTAATCAGAGTACTATTTTTTCCAACTGTGACGTCGGAGACTTCTTAGTTATAAGATGCAGGTTTTGTAAAGTGTAGCCTAAGAAATTGTTTATCTAAAAGTCCCTCACGATACTCTCTCCATCTGAAAAGAAATTTGTCGTCATTCACAAGAATTTGGATTGCATTAGAACCCGGTGCAGATATTTCTTCCATCTTCCGATACATGCTCTGCGTACTCTCTGCTAAAAGTTTAGGGTTTAGGGTTCGGACTTGAGAAGTCGCGTTTCGCAGTACATCGGATAAAAAATCGCAGTAAAACGAACATTTTAGCATTAGAATTTTTAATGCATATATTTTGCAATAGTTTCATTGAAAGAAAATGTTTTACAAGGTTTGCTAATCACCTAACCTAATTGGAAGGCGCTATAACTTTGGCAAATATCAAAAAATTCTATTTTGACATTTGTGAAATAAACGAATGCAAAATAAGGAATAAGACGCTATACTCCTCTTCTAAATACGTCTAGGACTCTTGGAGTACAAAAGAAAACACATTTTTTAATGTGGACTTTTCACATTGACTTCTATAACCAGTGCAGCTTTTCAAAAAATCGCAGTAGATTCAATGAAAAGCGCAGTGGTGCAGTAGATTTCAAAATTCATAAAAAACGCAGTAGATCTACTGCTTTCGCAGTAAAGTCAAAACGCTAGCAACATTTCTTCTATTTTTCATTATACAACTTTTGCTCACCACTTTTTCATCTGTATTATGAGAGAGGCATATTGACCAAACTTTGAAAGCTATTTTTGTTCTATAATCTGCTTACCACTTTTTCATCTGTATTATGAGAGAGGCATATTGACCAAACTTTGAAAGCTATTTTTGTTCTATAGTTTGCTCCAAAAAAAATTGTCAGTACGGGGCTTTTGGACGGTTTTTTTCAAAACAGTGGTGTCTGTGCATATTATCATAAAACTGAATTGAAAAAACTTCAACTAAATAAGATACTACGCCACTGGCTAACCTGATCGATCTACATTAATATTGATGGAATTTGGATTACTGAATGAAAAATTATCGTTTACTCACTTCAACCTACCCTCGCTGTGTGAATTGAAAAGAAAACATATCTCACCTACAGAGTTACGTTTGCCAATTGAAAATAATAGTAGAGCATTTTCATTGATTTTTTAACATAGAGCTTTCGGTTTTGAAGCTTATGAGAACAAAATTTAGTAATATAAGAGGGTAGATGTTTCCGTATTATGTATTTATTAGTACATACTAATAGTCGAATAATGTTTAAAATGCGTTTAAGTTTCTTATTACAAAAAAAATACATTTAACAAAGTTTTAAATTAAAGATCATAAAAAAACCCTGAAGAAGTAGCGTAAGATCGACGAAAAGTTGGGATAAGATGGAATAAACTTGTTTTATTTGCAGTTGTCAGAAAATTGACCAAAAAAGCCTAAATGAACAATCAACTTATAGATAAATTAAAAAAATAGTGACATAAAAATAAATTCATTTCATTTTCATTTGAAATTTATTTGTGTTTGGTATTTTGATAGAAAGAAGCTATTTCCTTCTTTATTTATTTTTGTCTGTAAGCAGGGGCATCTCTAAATAGCATAAAACACACACTCCGTCTTTGCTCTATGCAATAGCTCCTACTGTATTAATTCCTAATGAAATAAATCCTAACGAAGAAATTCCTAACAATGATAGCAATAATTGCTAAAATGTATTAATGAAATAAGTCCTAACTCGTGATGCAATATCTCCTAATCTAAAAATGAAATAAAGTCTAACGTTAGAAGTTAATTCATTATGAAAAAACTCCTAACAACAAAAGATTAAAAAACTCCTTATTGGGAAAAGCGTCATAAAAGTTGCATTTATAAATTTAATCCGATTTTTTCTTTTACAATATAAAGATAATAAATATATCATTCATTCATTTTGAAATTGGTTTTCCCAGACAAGCGAAGGGTTTGAAAAATATCGTAAAATTAAAAAATAAAAACTGTTCGTAATCAAGTGAGATGAAGTGTAATTTTCCTCTTTCTCTTTCTTTACAGAGATTGTACCTTTTGATACCTCAAGTAGCCTTTGCTTATTTGCTTTCTCGTCTTCATTAAAAAAATTGTCAGCAGAAAACAATGTTGATGGGCGTTTAGTTCTTTCGAAATCACTTTGCAATATTTCACTTGCGGCTTGGAAACTATGGCTGATAATACCCCACACCTTTCTTTCCATCACCAGATTCAGAGACACCAAAAGGTCACTGAACTTATAACTGGCCAAGACCGTTGCCAAGTAATTTCTCCGCAAGAATAATACCGATTCCATGTATCCTTTGTGCTTTTCCGTAGAAGAAAAAGCGGGCTCTTTTTTCAGTGTTTGCCATCTTGCATTTGTTCAGTTGCAAGAGTTTTAAAAGATCTTAATACTCCCAGATAGTATTCCCAAAAGAAGCATTCTTTAATACTGGCAAAACCACTGCGTCAACTTTTCCGTCCTTCCTATTCTTCTGGTTTCTTTCCAATTCGAAGGAAAACAGCATTTGTTCAGCATGTCCCCAAAAAAACTTCTTCACCCTCTAATAATTGACCAATTGCACTTACGTTCCTTAATTCCAATTTGCAGCTCAAGAAATATCTCGAAGATCGAAAGCTTTCTTAAGGACCGGTAGTATGGCAATAGCAATAGGTTTACTGGTGACCGAACGGTTTAACTCACCGATAAGTAGAAACAATCTCTCCATCGTTTTGCAGAAAGTAGCTTTTCCATCGCTCCTACTCTTTTGGAATCTTTCCTAGAAGATGGAAAACAGCATCGTTAAAGCTAAACATACCCTTAAAGCCATTGTCCATGAATGGCACTTACATCGAAGAAACCGAAAAGCTCTCAGTACTCGGTATGTGTGTCAACAACGACCTCCGTTGGACCATATATTTGAGATCGCTAAGAATGCTGCTAAGTGTTTAGGTTTTCTGTATCGGTGTAAGAAGTAATTTTCCCCATCTGATCTGGCTACAATTTATATAGCGTTTATACGCCCAAAACTTGAGTATAACCCACACCTCTGGGCAGGTGCTTCTCAAGCATCGATTCAAAAACCTACTCGATAGAATACAAAGATTGATAGGAAATAGAACTGCCGCTGAAACAATTGCCCCTCTCGAACACCGGCGCAATGTTTCATGTCTTTCCTTATTTTACCGTTTCTTTCATAAGAAATGTTCACTCCAGGTAGCCAGCTGCACTCCTCCCCTTAAAAGTTTCGCCCGTAATACTCGTCTTGATAGGAATGCTCATCAGTTCACCCTTGAGCCCAATTTCGGACGTACCGTGAAATATAGAAATTCTTTTTTTAATGAAGAACAACAACTTATGTGTGCTACCACCAATAGTACAACATAAGTTGTTGTTCTTCATTCAAAAAGCTTCTACTGTGTACCAGTATAGACAGCAACCTAGTTGCTAGTGTGAAAAACACATATAAAACACATTAATTGATTCTTTTTTTAGCCGTACAACACGACTTTGGAATGGCTTACCCGGCGAGATTTTCCCTTGCCATTTCGATTTGAAGCATTCAAAACCAATGTTAATCGACACCTTCTTTCCCTCTCACCCTAATCTTCCTATGTTCGTGCAGTGCTTTTTAACACTATAAGGGCAACACACAAATCCCTTTTGCGGGCGCATGTTATAAAAAAGAAATCAACTTGATATTTCTAAGGCATTTGGTATCGGTAAAACTCTTCTTTGTTGGATAAGCAATTAACTTTCGAACCTCCCAATACAAGTTATGTTGAACGGATTCAAGTCTGATATTCACAAAATAAAAGCTTGTGTGCCACAGGGCTCTGCTTTATCTCCAATTCTTTACTTATATTTATCAACGAAATATTTTCTGAAACAAGCTCTTCATTCTCTATAGTTACACCACACGAATGTGGAATGCTTGATATGCAGAATTTCAAAACATATGTGCATCAAAATCTCTTCTTACATTCTTCATTATTTTTCTAATGCTCGTAGACGGAGTTTTAATTTTTTAAGGTAGAAAATAATCGCTAAGGCGGAATTAAATTTCACAAAAATTGGTTTTTTTTTAAAGCAACAAAATAAAGTAACTACTAAAATATACAAACAGAAAAGTATGAAGTTAAATCGTGTTAACAATGTGTATCGAAATGCTCGTGTACCTACTTAACTTACATCCTTTTGTTTGGACTTTTTTTCATTACCCAAACCTCATAAATAATTCAAGTACATTTACTAAAACTATATTTTGTTCTTCGAAAAACTAACATAGCCAGCCAGCACCCACGTTTAATGTACCCCTATTCATGCTACACGGTCCTATACATCGGGAAGGTACTTACAACAAGCCAACAGCAAGGGAAGAAAGGACTTCATAACCAACTCTCTGGAGTGGAATTTTTCGAGCTAAATTTCACGTGAACGTGCGGACCACGAGACATTGCAATTAATAAATTATACAAAAGGTTGTCCTTCTCCACACCAGCATGGTGCATCAGGGCATGGAGCATATATATGCATATAACATGTCATCCTTTATATCCTTTTCTATTCTTATCATCATAATAATTTTATGCGTCCTTTTGTTTTTTTTTTTTTTTTTTTTTTTTTTTATTTGGCAAAAGTTTTGCAGTGTTTTTGTGTTGTACTTTTGACCCAGTTTTTGTAAAACAGGATGTTATCCAAACAAGGCGCTGCCCGGCCCTTACCTTATACAGTTTCTATACAAGTATCTGTAAGATAAAAATGCATTAATGTTAAGGAAACACACTAAAATAAAAAAAGGGTTACAGATTGAAAAAATAATAATTGTATCACAGAGAAAAAGCGAGGAAAGAAAATAAAGCACAGCAGCCCATGGAGAATGACCTTTCATAAATTATTTATTTAAAAAAAAAGTTGTTGCAAGGACTTGCATCCTGGAGCATACTCATTTGCATATAAGGAACTTTCGAAAAAGCATAAAATGAATAAAAATAAAAATATTTTTTTTTATGAGAACCTTCCTGCAACTTTTTTCGGACACTAAAGTTGTTTTCTTTTGGAAAAAAGGCAAACATGGCATGGAAAATATAAATAAAGGACATGACTGTGTCGCAGGTTTAATAATTTGTTCCTCTGATAGGCATATCACATTGTAACGGAATAATAAGGATATGCTTAAATAAGAGATCGGTCGAAAAAAAATCTCCGGAATCCGAGATGAAAAAAAATGTTAAAATGCATTCTGGATTTATATGATGACCACTCCTGACTATATTATGCAAACTGCGAAATGTTAACTTGATTTTCAAAAGCAAGGGAAATAACTTCCAAAAACAGTATTTCTTGCTTAAAGCAGCAGGGTAAGCGATTGAAGCCAACAGACAACTAACCTAGTGGCTGAGTGCCTTTGCTCTTTGGGTCGAAATTTAACTTATCTCTGGGATATAACTTTTAAGGCTTTCACGGTTTTTTTTAGACATGATAACAATTATTTTAGAATTATTCCGCGTTATAAAATTATTTCTGATGGCAATTTTGTGCTCATCCCGGACGTTTCGCATCAAATTACATTTTGTGGTCAGGGGGAAACTGATGCTAGAAATGTTATTGTTAGTTAGTTTTAGACTAGGTATGGAGATTCTGTTGATTCGTGTTATTGTTGTTGAGGGGTAAACTGTTGAGAACAAACTGTATTAAATTAACAGGTTGTTCTAAATTTAAGGTTAGAAGGCCCTAAGTTGTTAATTACTAGATCCCAAGATCTCGCAAATTTAAAACTTTCAATCGCCTTGCGACCCAGTCTAAAAATTTAGAAAGTTTCGTGGGCTATAACTTTGCTTCTTCAAAATGGAACCAATGATGTTCATCTGGATTGGCAAGATGTGGTCACAAATAGCTTCCTAAGTAAACGTCACTTACTAGACATTTTCTTTTATTGATAACATTTTGCACTAAGTCCAGGGAATCAGACCTAACCTTTCGCTATTCCACGTTTATTAATTTGGCTGCTGATGTTTAGAGAGCAATGATCTTTTGATGATTGCTAGAAGCTTTTCATCTTTTTCGGTGGTAGATGAATAAATTTTACTCCGTAGTGTTAAGAGTACTTTACAATTCTGTCCGTCTAAGACTTGTCTAGGTTTTACTGGCTGCCAAGTTCTTTGGATCTTGGAGTAACCATTTACTTAAAAACTTTGACAACTTAAATTAGCTCAGCCCTTAGGTGGTCTTTGTCACATATTCTGTGGGTGCGTTAAAACAGTGTCGAGACAACTGATCTTAAATTAGCTGAGTGGTGGTGAGAAGAAGCATTTAGACATCTGTTTGCATGTGTTTCTTCTGCATCCAAAAATCTGCCACTAGCGGAGCTAAGGATAAACCCATAGCAACGCCATTGTCTTGAAAAATGTTTCTCGCAATATGACATAAAATTTTCATTGATGCCACATTTTTAAAATACGCTCACGAAATGAAGCTGCCACACCCTGTATAGGCAAATTTATAAACAGTGACTCAACTTCAAAACTCACCATAACTTAATCATCATCAAGTTATAAACTTTCAATAGTTTTCTGTAGGATTTGCAATTAATGTCAAAATGAAAGTCTAGGGAGTTTATTTATGATAAAAATTATAAGACACGTTATTTACTTTTAATCTGTAGCGAGCGATTGATCTTTACTAGATGAGTTTGAAGACTGAACTGATACTGAACTCTAAAATGAAAAATATGATTCTCTTTACTGCAAAACTGGTTATTGAAAGAGTAGGCACGCTTTTTCCTTATCCAGATTATTCGTTGTTCCTTCTTGTTTTGTGTATTGTGTTAGTCACGTCAATTTGCGTCGTCGCTTCAAATCCCACATCCCAATACCATAATTTGTTAATTTGGTCTTAATTTGTTCATGATTTTTTCAAAAACGTTGTCTCTTGGTTTTCCTCTTTTAATTTTTTTTACAGACCACCGATCACGAACAATCTAATGAACTTTAAATTCTAGTTTCGTTGAAGTCATCGAAACTATATACATAAGTGGCTAGTTTGTTTTTAATTATTTCTCGTCGGTTTCGATCGGACACCGTCGTACCAAAGCAAATGTTTTGTACGCCGCGCCGCATAGTGTAACAAAGACTCGGTCGTGAAAGGGCCGTCTCTTCACATCCATTATTTGGCCCATTGCAGGATAAATACGTCAATCCATCCCCAAAAAATGCATACATACAGAAGTCAATATCCTTCGCACTGGATTAAACTTCTAAAAGGAATATTCTGCGAGCATTCATCATTGAAAAATAAGCCTAGAAAAATTACCAATAAAGAATCAACTTATATGCTCGGGATGAAGACTAGTAGACAGAATTTTGCCGGATTCCAATTATCATTTTCTGTTCTTATAAGAGATTTTGTTTAACAATATTGGATATACCATTGAATCCTGCAGCTGACTTCTTTTGTTTTTAATTTTTCGACCGCAAATTGGAGTTTCACCTAAGAAAGAAGAACGGAACTGCTCAACTAATTTAACTTGTATAATGCTTTAAGCAAGTTATTTTCAGATTGCTTTAAATACATTAAAATACCTTAAACAAGTAATTTTGGCACACATTACGCAAGCTATTTAACTTCTATAAGACCTTTGTTCATCAGGTGTTAAAGCAGCAAATAGCTTTCCATGAAACGTAATTAGCTTGGCTAAGCAAGCTAATAGTTTGATTTGAATGTTATAAATAGGCTTTTACCAAGCCTTATAATGACGACGACTTGATTTGTGTATTGACCAGGTTTTAACATGACAACGTCATATAAATCGATGACAGGCTACACTCATGCTGATAAGACTCATGCTTATAAGACTCATGCTGATAAGACTCTTGACTCATTCTAACCTCGATACTGTGATTCTTTCAACCAAAATCGATGTAGATGTAGATATTGGTGAATGTGTGTGAATTTAACGAGAGGGTTTGTGGGTGTGAGTTAACCTGTTGTATGTTGGTTTTGCTGCCATCTATGTTTTTTTTATGACGTTAACACGTAAAATTATCGTCCGTAAACCGACTTTACAGACAACCAACTTTTTATTTTAGGGACCAGTTGATTTAGGTAATTTAGCACTTAAATAAGTATGTACCTAAAATATAGAGAGTTTTTGGAAAAATTTTAAGAATCACCTCATGACAAGCTTTAAGAGTAATCCAAAGCAACTGTTTCTAGATAAACCACTTTATTTTCAATTACAAATTCCACAAATTCTTGTATTCCTTCATTAAATACTACATCTTTCCTATCTTCTTGTATTTAACACTCCTTTTCCAATTTCAGATGGTTCAAGGAAGAAAACGAACAATTACTGCCTCTACAACTAAGCGATCGAATAACCATGATATCTGCTGGTCTTTTAAAAATCACTAAGGTAATTCTTCTTTCCCCGTGTCAAAGCTTCTTCCCATTCCAAAACCATCCATATCCACATCCTCTGGTGAAGTATTGAAAATGTACCTTTCCAATAGAATAATCCGATAACTGGCCATTACACTTCCTTTCCACTTAAATACCGTCGCTGATATTCTCTCTCGATGACAATGAAACAAGAATCGATATTATTTTCTAATTGCTACTCTCTGTCAAAAATGTTCCACATACATTTCTTCTCTTATTTCAGGCTCGACTCGAGGATAGTGGCAAATACCTATGCTGGGTGAATAATACTGCCGGAGAGGAAACAATCCAAGTGTCGCTCACTGTCACAGGTAGATTCAATGAAATTTAATTAAATAAAAGAAACGCCATCTTTCCGAACGGTTGACTGGACAGACATCCATACTATCCCCACCACCATTCCTCGAATGCCTTTTATATTCAAATGATAACTTCATCTCCTGCGAATATCCTTCTGTCCTATATATTCCTTGTCCAAGCTACTGTCATTATCAATGCACGATCCAGGTTTTCTAATGAAATTTGACTTTGCTAGGATGCACTTAGACAAAAAAAAAACAGGCAAAAAATCACCCAGAAAAAAGATACCTTTTACCCCCAACGTGTATGTGTGGTTTTCTTTCCTCTTTCAGCTCCATTAACCGCTCATCTGCAGCCGCAGGTACAGACTGTCGACGTGGACAAGGACGCACAGTTCCAGTGCATCGTATCTGGACATCCTGTGCACGACGTTAATTGGTTACATGATGGAAAACCAATTCTGAGAGATAATCGAGTTGAGGTACGTACCCTATACTCACTAGTTATGCATTTATGTACAAAGTTGCAATCATCCGCCCAACCACCACCCTTGCCAATAGAATTTTTGCATCCTGAAAATGGGGATGAAATAAGATTAAAAAAACACATAGAAAGTATCATAGTGAATTTCGAGGCGAATGTGGGTTTCTGCTGCATCAGGATGGGATGTGGTGGAATCTGAATAGTTGAAGCTCAGCGCGTGGTTTAATTCTGATTTTTAACCCGTATCCTGCATCCTCCATCCATATGCATCGGTTTAATCAAGCTTTAAATATAGAACGGGATGATAATGTTGTTTTCAATCGCTATAAACGCCCCCTCTCCCCAAAAGCCCCACACTAAAGGGACTTAGAGATACTTAATGAGATTTAAAATAATGACGCAATGAAGAAGAGAAACGAACGCCATGATGCACAACAGGATGTGAAATTTATGTTTTGAGGTGAAGAAGGTTTTGACCCACATTCGCCAAAATGCGCGCGAACGGAATTTCAATACATATTTCAAGCATCGCTCAGCGATGGCAAAACGGAAGTTATTCTGTCGAAAAGGGTGTCAAAAGTGGTGTGGGTGGGTTATATGTTCAAGTGGATTTTTAGTATTTTTTTGTGTATTTTTTTGAAATTTCTTTTCAGATACTAACGGATCCACCAAGACTGATTATAAAGAAGGTGACTAAAGAAGATCCTGGGATGTATCAATGTTTTGTGTCAAACGAATGGGAGCAGATACAATCAACGGCAGAGTTGCAGTTGGGAGGTGAGTGTGCGAGGAAAAGGATTATTGGAGTTTTTGAAGAGCTCTTTGGAGTAGATTTTTGTATAGATTTGAAAAAAATTCGAGGAGTATTCAGACCAACAAATTGGGTTTTCAGTTGCATGAATTGAATCCAAATTAAAAAAGGCTTCTTTCTGCAGCTTTGAACACAAGTTCTTCTTAAGCCTTCAAAAAAGTGGAGATGGTAAAAAATCTTTGACTATGGAAAATATTTGAAGAGAACTATTTTTTGTTTTTTTTCAAAATTTAATTTTGCTAAATTGCACAGCCAAATGAAATGAGGTAATAGTTGCAATGAATATTTTTACAAACTTTCGGTATTCTCTTTGTATGTGTACCCTTATGGTGCCGGTGCCAACAAAACAGTTTTTTTTTTTGAGAGAGCTGAGAGTGACAAATTTTCTCTGGTCATGGATTTTCTTTGGTCTGGAGAATTATTTCTAAAGCACTGATCCTATACTGCCCTGTGGCATATTGGTTAGTTTATCGGGCTGCTATGACGAAAGCCCTGGTTTAGGAAGGTCACATTGATTGTTCTGCCTCGCATTTGGGGCCAACAATTTTCCGTTAGACTTTCCTCTCGTATAATTCTGTTTAGACTAAAGTCAAGTTTTGTACAGAGAAGGCTTTGTTTCTATAGTAAAATTTTCTTGACAAACTATAGAAGGTTCTGTTGAATTTTAGCAGCCACCCGCATATTTATTCTGCCATTGTATTTTCGACCGTTTTTCCAAGGTAAAGCTTGAACAAAATCACTTGGCCAACGATCGGTTGCGCAGAGAGAGGATTCAAGAGAACAAAAATAATAAACAAGAGATTTAATGAGTACATTCTCAGAGATGAAATACTTTTTTGAAAACTGCACAATAAGGCACGATCATACCTCACGTCAACAAAAATCATCGCTGAACGTGATTTTGTGTATAGCTTGAACCAAATCATTTGGCCAATAGTCGGTTGGGCAGAGAGAGAATTAAGAGAACGAAAAATGTCGCGCACGAGATTTAATGAGTACAATCCCAGAGATGAAATAATTTTTTTGAAAACATGACAATAAGTTATGATCATACCTCATGTAAAGAAAGTCCATCGCTGGAACTTGATTGTGTGTATTTTTCAAAATTCATGAGATGAGCAGAGAAATTTGAAGAGAGTTGTGCAGTAGAGTGACCGAGTGAATTGATTAAAGCTATATCTTTCAAAATTAATGACATGAACAAAGAATTTTGAAGAGAGCTGCGCGGTAGAATGGCCAAGTGAATTGGTTCAATCTAAACAGGTCTTGTACCACCGTCTCGATCTCAATAAAGAAATCTTGTAAAGCTTGTTGTCTGCGTAAGCCAGAATTTGGCTGCACTTGTTGACAATATTCTCTATTGCTGACGTGCCAGAGTCATGGATTGGCTTCTCCAACGCTAAGCGGAATATTGAAGACGATGTAGGTCAGACCATTTCTTGGTTCATTTAAAATCTTAGTATCGAACTGAAAGCTTAATGGGCTTTTTGTTCGACATTGTTGCCATCTACCCTCGCTTTTTCTCTTCTTATTTGATTTAACAAATTTCCTATAAGCAGCGTTACCAGAATCAGCTGGTGTGACTATAATGTTCTCATGTTTATGTTTTACTATAAACGTTAATAACAAAACAAATATAATAAATACAAAATAAATAAACAATTTATGTAATATACATATATATATACATATACAAACCAAAAACTGACGAAGCTAATAATAAAGCAAAAAGCAAGCAATGGAAATAAAAATAGCAAACAAGTTTTCGGTGCTTGATTGTGTTCCCCACTACCCTCAACTCCTTCGTCTAAATACTTAGCAACGCGGCGGTATATGCCAATGGGCCTGCACACACGAGATGAATTCATCCGGGGGAAAACCGGGTTTCTTCAATCAACTTTTGAGTGAATGATCGAAGAGGAAAACTAATACACACAGAATTTAGTACGATTTTGGGTCTACAAAAGGCAAAAGAAATACTAACACATAAGAAAGAAGTTTATGTATACATTTCTTTCCACCAGAGTAATTCATCCCGTGTGTGCTTGAAGTAAGTTTTGAAACCGGTTTTTCCCCAGGTTGAAATCATCTTGTGTGTGCAGGCCCATGTGTACAAAAGGAGACTTAGCACTTCTTGCAGTTTTTCGCTCCGCTTTAGCATTTTTCGAGAAAAAAGTCAGGTAACGCTGCTTATGAGTTCAAGTTCAGTACAGTTTGTGATTGGCGCAAAAAAGACGTTTGTGTAGCAGGGAAAGTATTACAAAATAAATATTATTCGTAGTGGCTTTTGCGATTGATTTTCCATTTACGTCAGTCATTTTATATGTTATACTAGCTTGAACCGCGGCTTTGTTTGCATTAGCCTCGGTCCATGGATACAAAAATCGTATTTTAATTTTAACATACGTGACATACCTTTCATTTAAAAAAACAAATGTAAGTACGTATGTTCTGCCATTTTGCGTAAGGAAATTTTTTTCTTTGGCCAATTTACAAAGTTTTAGTTAATTAATTTAAATAAAATGTGTTCTATATGTTTCTCGAGTAAATAACCTATTAATTAAACAAATATTAGTTCAAATTCGTTTTGTCGTTCTTGCATGATGCGTAGTCAGGCCGAAAGTTGTTCAATATTATTATATATAGTGCAAATAATTGTTATGTAATTGTTTCAATTCGTTTGGGCTACGAAACAGTATTGAATGGGTATATACAGCAACCCGGTTACTTTAACTTGACTTGTAATATTGGTGATGGTCAGTCTTCCATCCATATCAAATTCTATGTCAAGCGAAACGTCTCAGATGCACTAAAGACCTAATTTGAACGCTAAGCAAGGTTAGCTACTACTCACCATTTTAACCCCTTCACCAGATAACTCGGTAATTTTCGGGCGTCACCGTTCTTGAAGAACTATTCAATGGTTGAACTAACCACTATATTACCCTCAACCTATTCCTTTCAAAAGGGTCTTTCATTTGGATTCTATTAATTATTTTCAAAATTTCAAATACACATTCATGCACAAATTTCAGTTGACAAAATATTTCTCTAACTGTTCCCTCTCCTACTCTCAATTGTTTGACCTTAATCTGAATAGCAATTCATTATAACTTTACCAAACTCTTTTGCCCAACAAAAAAAAAGTAAAAATCTGCCAAACAAACACAATTTAAATATTTCATAAATTCCGAAACGCATTTTGTTTTAACTATGCGGTGAAGTCCTGTAGTGGTAGTCATTAAAACCTCATTCCCATTCAGATTGGTGTGATTCCTTTCTCCATTTTATCACAAAACATTTACATTTTCCGGAAAGTTTGAATAAAATAGGTAAATCAGTAATGAATTTTTTTCAAATTCCAAATGATGTAATATAGACTTTTGAGAGTATCCTTTTCAAAACATTCCACAAGTTGAAGTTTCTAAGTACAAACTTTTAATTTAAATTAACCGAAAAAGAATCTATAGTTTAGTAAAGGATATTCTTATTCAGGAATAAAAAAATATGCATAAAATCAAAACAAAAAGCTTGACATTCTTGCCAGGACTTGCGGCTATAAAATGCAATAATTCTTAATGAAAATCCACCATTAAATCATAACATCTTGGTAGAAGCCCAAGTTTTTCATCCTTAGAAATAAATGGAAACAAATTTCCGTCATCGATGAAAGAATATCCAAAGGACTCTAAGATAAAGAACCCGCCTTGACTTTACTCCACATTTGCTAGCTTGCTGTGCGTCTCCTGGACTTCTTCCTGTTGCGATAAAATTGCAATTTGTTCATTCCTTCATCCAAGTTGTACGCGATGTGGTAACCACAAATTACAAGTCGAACTCTATCGATAGGAAACCGGCATTTTATAGAGCAATCAAGATGGATATTTCTGCCTTACTTGCAATCTATAAAAGGATGAGGAAATCCCATCCATTTTGTTGGTTTTTCTCTTTTTAATCAAGAAAACGAATACACACACACACACACATCTATAGAAAACACATTTCTCATTTCAGACGCCTCGCCGGAACTGCTTTATTGGTTTTCAGAGCAAACGTTGCAGCCGGGGCCAACAGTTTCATTGAAATGCGTGGCAACAGGCAATCCACTTCCGCAATTTACATGGTCCCTGGACGGATTTCCGGTAAATATAAAACTATGTATACAATTCGTTAAATGTTAATCGATTTTACGCAGCGCAAGCAGCAGATTTGTCTGCCTTGCTTGGCTCTGTGTGATTACCTAACGTGTTAGACCTGCATTTTTCCAAAACCTCATATTTTAATTGCAAATTTCCGTTATTTTTTTCGTTAATTTTTTTTGAAAACCTATGTATACCCTTTGGACGGATCGGCAATATAAATTGTAACCAATCTGACGATGTGTAATGGGTTTTTGGAATGCGAACTGAACAAATATTGACCACTTGTTGGATCTACAATGCTGAACCTGGACATTGGTACAGATACCAGACAATTCGAGATTCCTTGTTGGGCAATATGTAACGATACATGACGATGTCATCAGTCATGTCAATGTGTCAAATGTCAAGGAGGAGGATGGTGGCGAATATACATGCACAGCACAGAATGCCATTGGCAAGTAAGTAGAGAGGGAGGAAGGCATTTGACTTTTTTAATTAAATGATTACAAGATTTGTGAAAATAACGTCACCTAGACTGGTATTTGTAATGGTTTTTGGAGTTGCAGTCTTTCTTTCATACAATTTCACTGTCAGTTTTCATCGACTCGTTGTATAGAGAACTGCGGTAAGCGTGGTGTATTAGTATTGTGGCAGGTCTTACAAATTTCCTGTCTCATGTTAAAAATCAATATCTATGAAAATTTAATTTGAAATAGGTCAACCATCGGACATTATGGAAGTCTGTCTTCAAAAAAAAAAAAAAATTTTTAACGGTATAATTAAGTTTGACTTTTGACAATTTTTGGTATGATATGCAGATTTTTTAAAAACTACGCCTCATCTTCAGAAAATCATGTTTAGAAAATTTACATTTTCAGTTATTTTGTGCAAAGTTCTTATGTGAGCAAAGCAATCGGTTCTTCGCGCCGCCGCGCCGCAACGACAAATATGCGGTGATTTTAACAGGCCATCGGAGTTTAAGAACCTTGTCATACTTATTGTATGTCCAGAAGCGAACATAGAAATCTGAAGTCACTGTCATCATTAAAACAATTTGATGGAGCAGGAATTCATCTTCATCATCGGGCAACAAACGAGATCTGGTCCGAGCTTCCTTTAACAAGTTCTTCCATACATTCTGATCGCTGGTAGACAATATTCAGTTACGGTTTCTGGCATCCTGGTCGACGCCATTTATCCAACGTAAGCAAGGTCTGTCACGCTCCCCTCTTCCATAAGAAGAGCTGTAAAAGGCTTTAAAAGCTTGTATCCCTTCGCTCACATGAGCTTTGTGTCCATCACACCGGAATCTAACGAGCTCTATTTTTTCCAACACATATGCTTTGAGGTAGATTTAATACAATTCATGATTACAATTTTTTTCTGAAATCGTCTTTCTTTGCACTTGGTGCCAACACTTCCTTAAGACTTTCCAACATAGGCTATAGACTTATAGAGAAGCACCTCAGATTTTATGGTAAGGTTTCTGGATTAGAAGATTCTTGACAGACCATAGTAGGTTCTGTTGGATCTTAGCAGCCGCCCGAGAATTTTTCTCCCATATGAAGTATTATCGGCTGCCACTTTTAACCCAAGATAGTTGAAGAATTTCACCACTTCAAGTTCATGCTTCGCGGATTGCTTTTTCTAACGCCAGGTTGTAGAGAATGCAGGCCAGATCATCCCCTTGTCGGAGACCATTAAAGATGTTTATTGTTTATTGGCTTGTTACGTTTGTGATTAACATCGTGCTCGTGATACATATTTCCCTTTATATGAACGGGACAAATGATGCCTTGTGCCGTCTCCTAGAATTCCTTCATCTGTCCATATATTGTATATGTGTACTATAATATCATGAATTTCTTTGGCATCTCCATAACTAGCCAAACTTTTTTAAAAATGTAATAAAAAATTGTTTCCAGCAGCCGCCACGAGGAGGTTAAGTAGGCACTACCATCAGTCGAAATAGTTACAGTAGGTTCATCAGGAAATATGTATATGATTTTTCTGAAAGATTGTGTTCAGTTTTTGAGAAAACCAAGTTCAGGAAACCTGAACAGGCTTTCTTGAATTTAAAGATTTCGCATGTCAAAATTTGCAGTCTGAATGAAAAAGTAAACTATCTGAGAAGAGAAGCTGATTTTATTCTTTTTTCCTTTTCCTGTATTTTTGAATGCGGCATCTGATTTTATTGTGTTCAGCGACCAAATATGTATAGTTTGCTTAAATATTTAAAAGATTTTTTGATTTGGCAAACTTGCCGTTCTATTAGAATCTCGTTTTTCAAAATTGCTGTATTTTCATTCGGCCACTTCTTTTATGGTAAGAATCAAAAAAGTCTTCATCGTATCGACCTCTCAGCATACAGCTTCACGAACATTATAATTTTCATTTGACATTTACGTACATCAAAGTTCGCCTACGATTTATAACAAACTAGCCAGTTTGAGTTTCAGCAATGTTTCTCCTTCTTGGTGAAACAACAAATTCATCTACTTCTGGAATTGCTGATATCTAAAAACGATATTTTGATAACAGTTCGCTGATAAATTCCGTTAGCTGTTCTGGCTGGAAGCATTGCATATTGAATACAAAGTTTTAAGAAATAAAGTTATGTCTAATTCGTGAGGCTAAGCAACAGTTTTATGCTCCGAAATGTAATCCTTCAATCAAGCTTCTAGCACAGCTGTACTACAGCCCTATTTGAAGTCGTTGAAAATATAAGAAATAATTTGGACAATTATAAAGTGACGATATTAACGCTTCTGGACTTTTCAAAGGCTTTTGATACCGTCAGCTGTTTTATTCTCTGTGAAAAACTTGAAAATCAATTCAATTTTTCATTTCCATCAGTTAAGGTTATTCTTTCCTACTTAACCCGCAGAACTCAGGCAGTTTTTGCTAACAATGCGTTATGTCGACTTTTCTCCCTTTGCAGAGAGGTGCCCCTTTAGGGCTCTATTTTAGGCCCTGTCTTGGTTTTGATGTACATTAATGATTTTCCGTCAAGCCCACTGAATTCTTCTGTGCACATGTACGCAGATGATGTTTAATTATAAATAGTTTTCATCTAGGTATGCTCTTGAGAATGATGTCCATGAAGTAAATGAAAACTTAAAAAATATTGATGTATGGTCCGGTAAAAACAATATCTCGTTAAATCCGAAAAAATCTAAATGCCTAGTCATCTCTAGAACTACATCATATTATCCTGAAATATGTTTGAATAACTGTATTATCGAGTTCGTCGATTCTGCAAAAAATGTAGGGCTAACATTTAATAAAACACTAAGTTGGAACGCCCATACCCATGGTAATTTGACGTTAGAGAAAGTATTTATAGGTCTTCGAATGCTCTGGATATCCCATCATATAACGCCCTTAAAAGATCGATAAATACTGGCCAAAACCTTGGTAGTGCCCCATATGCTTTTCTGTTGCGAGGTATTTAGTAACTGTGCCTTCGAACACAAACGAAAACTTAATGTTGCTCCATTCAACAGTATTACTCGATATATGTATGGTCTTAGAAGATATGACCACATCTCAAGTTTTTCCAAATCTATCTTTGGCATTTCATTCGATAACCTTTTCAAATTATGAACTCTAACCATGCTTCACAATATAATACAATCTCATCAGCCTGAATACTTATACAAAATAAAATTAAATTTACGCGTTCTGAAAGATCACGCGACCTTAAGTAGGCTTAACATGCATCTGCATCTGCAAATTTGAAGAAAAGTAGAACAGGAACAATATAAATCACTAATATATAAGATAGAAAGAGTGCACGTTAAAGACTTCCCATAAATTTGCTATAACATTTTGACATGTTCTTGGGCACATTCGAGTGATCCAATTCAATACCTACCCGAAGTACATTTAACATAAACAAAAACTAAAAGATACCAATTATTATCAATATAAAAAATAAATAAAATAAGGAAAACTGATATTGTGTGCCATTTACTAGAAAATTAAAATATATGTAAATTCGCATTCTGATGCAACAAATTTGTAATATTTTATGTCCATTTTTCTCGCAAATAATTTATGTATACTCAAACAAATACATGTGGGGCCGCAAGCCATTGTCAAAGTACGCTATACGATTCTGAGTTCTGAAAAATTGTCAGTGCACATGGAAAAATATGAAATGCATAGCTATTTTAAAGTGAAAATTAATCAAAAAATATTCCGAATTAAATTTAAAAGAAATGTATAAATAAAATGCACAGATCACAATAAAAACATAAAAAAACAAACGAAAATGATATTTTGTGTTTTTTAAGTATTTTTTTAATACGATGCTTAACAATAATTGAAAATACTAACAAACAAAGTCACCCGCACAAACAAAACAATGTTGCAGATGAAATGCTGTATTAAAGATGAACATGTTCATCTTCACTATAATCTGCCATTTCCGATTCATACTTCTTGATCTGCATTTTGGTATCCCCTCTCTATCGCACAAGTATGATTTGTGTATGGTGTGCCCTCTTGTTTTGCAGATATAGATGCGGATGAAGAGGGAGATGCATGTATAGCCTACTTTATTCCTGTACGCTGCAAGTTCTTGGTATCTGAACGGCAGTTTTATGTGTATTCTATTCGTTTATTGAACTCTTTCCCTCGCTCTTTTAAAATTTTATAAGCAGCCCAACTTTGTTGGGAAAAATGCCAACAGAATTCTTATCCCAGCTGTGACCTGACCTGTAATAATATTTGATGATGGTGATTTTGATGATGATGATTTTTAAAATTAAATGTTCAGTTCATCTTGAATTCTTATAATTAACTTTGATTCCTTTTTTCTTTCTTGATATTACATAAATGTTGTTTGTTAATTTGTTTGCATACATATATCCAATTTTATTTTAACACAAGGGCACATTTTTATGTTAAAAAAAATTAAGATATTGAAATTTTCTCTAGTTTATAAGATATTATATCTTACAGAGCATAATTATACAATAAATTAATGAAATGAAAAAAATGAAAGTCTTCATAACGGACCTTGGAACCAACGGCAGCTTTGGAAGAAATAAGGCTCTTTAGTGTTTAGTCAACTTTGTTGCCTTGATCTCCAATTCTCCTGGTTTGTCTGGTTTGTATTCTCAAGAATCTATCCACCTCGAAACATGACGAACTGGTCTTAGATTTTTAGGATCTACTTTGAGCCATTATAAAACATTTCGAAAGTCAGTCCTCAACCACTTTCAAATTATGCTTCTTTTTTTGACGTGATAACGTCTTATAAATCGATGACAGGCTACACGTACGAAATAACATGACTCATGCTGATAAGACTCATGACTGATGCTAACCGCGATACTGTGGTCCTTTCAACCAAAATCGATCGCAAGCACCAGGCGAACATGAAAAAGAACAGGCGCAAATTCCCAAAATAATTTCTCTTAAATTCAAAAAGAACAAGAAAAAAAGATATACAAAATAGGCGGAGTTTTGTTAAAGTATAAAGAAGATGTAGATATTGGGGTGTCTATTTGTGTGGATTTAACGAGAGGGTTTGTGGGTGTGATTTAACGGGCTGTTTGTTGGTGTTGCTGCCATCAATGTTTTCTTATGACGTTATCACGTAAAATTATCGTCCGTAAACCGACTTTACAGACAATCAACTAATTTTTGCGCAAGTACAGAACAATCTTATTGTCTTTGGTGCCCTTGAGCCACCCTGTATAACCAAATTTTATTTGCTTTTCTATGTTCCTTGTCTCCGGATAAGTTTTGGTTGTTAAATTTACACTCGAATGGGGTTGATAAGAATATTATTACTCATGTGTCTCCTCCTCGTTCCTCAAAAAAAACTAACATTTTATTATTTTTTAACGAAAAAGTCCTCACCTATCACCAGTTATCGTATATCCTCACCACTGAACCAAATTGAGAACAAATTCCCCAAATTGATATCAATCACACTACATAAACCTTGAACTCGAACACAAACACTGTAAGTCATTTGAATAGAATAAAAAAATGGCTTCTTTACCACCAAATGGAGCCTTTTACCCTATTCCCATAGAATAAATATTGTCGCCACTTTATTTTTATTTCGTTGCGTCTTCGTATGGTTTTTATTAACAATTTTATCTATCTCTCTCTCTTTCTCTTGAATCCTTTTATTTCCAGAGTATCACACAGTGCTAAAGTAAATATTTACGGCCTTCCATATATTCGAGAGATGCCAAAAATAACAGGAATATCGGGAAGCGATTTGATAGTCAAATGTCCTGTCGCTGGATATCCCATCGATAAGATCCACTGGGAAAGGGGTGAGTTTCTCAGTTTATGATGGTATTTTTGTTTTTTTTTTCAATTTTTTTATTAAAATTTGTTTTTTTTCGGTTGGGGGCGGATAAGTGGGTGTAGAATATAGCATGCATGCGAAATTCATAGACAAAAAGCGAACACAAAACAAAATGCTTTTTATGCTCACATGAGCAGAATTTCCTTCCTTCGTTTTTGACGTTCGTTGTTGGCTGGTTGATTCTAAAGGACATCTCGTCCCTTCATAATTTTAATATATATGTATGTATTTTCTTTATGCGCATAGTTTCAATTTTTCACTTTTTTTGTTGTTTTTCTTTTATTATTTTTTTAAGCTTTTTCTTTATTGTGTTTGCTTTGTAAGAGCGTTTGCTGTGTCTTTTGTTTAATTTTCAACAAATGTTTCAGATGTTTTTAGAGGGGGGTAGCCCATACCATACATGACGTTGTTGGCTAGGACTCAGGACACAGGGCATGGATCCTCTTTCATATTGACATAACTAGCTTTGTACGTTTTTTTTTTTATTTTTAATGAATACTATTGCTAGGAGCTATCAGGTTTACAGTCATTAATTATGATTTGCAGAGTATTTTTTCCTTTTTTCGTCCTTTGGAATGGTGTTGAATAATTGTTTTATTTTTTTAAGATTTATTTCCACATTTACCATGGTTTCATAAAATGTTGCTTCAATTTGTACACGTAGCAACTGCCTTAAAAACCATAATCCTGGGTATATTTTTTTTGCTTTAAAATTAAATGCATGAATCCCTCAAAACAAACACACAAAAAACCATAATCCTGGGTATATTTTTTTTGCTTTAAAATTAAATGCATGAATCCCTCAAAACAAACACTTCTGGATGATAAAAACTCATTTCCTTACAGATGGCCAAACATTGCCAATCAATCGACGTCAAAGAGCTTATAACAATGGAACGCTGGTTATCGAACAGCTGCAACGTCTTGAAGACGCCGGGACGTACACGTGTATGGCGCGAAATAAACAAAAGCAAACGTCGAGAAGAAACGTGGAGATCCATGTGTTGGGTAAGTAAGAAGTGTTCCTCATCCTTAAGCCTCCTGTCGTCAATAGTCCTTTTAAGAAAATGAAAAGCCCCCACCAAACCGAGGAAGGATCCTAGTTATCGGTACATATTTGAACAATCATGGAGCATAATAGATTTATCCTTTGTTTAGGGAAACATTCTATGCTTTTGGTAAGGATCTTGCTTTGCAATGCCAGTTGTCCGCATAGTCCTTGTGCCGTTTTGTATAATTGCATGAAACGATACTGGGAAGAAAAGCAATTTATCCTACTTTTCCATTTTCTTCTTCTGTGGAAATTTATTTTTTTTCATTTTTATTCAGATGATGATGATGATTGTGAGATGTTAGGTAGAGTTGAGGGGGTCATCCTGAGCTTTGTAGCCCCACACAACCTCATCGCCCCTCCCCGCCAAATCTTTTCAATTTAGGTTCTATGCTCTTGGGGCCGTTTGCTTGTGTCGTCCTTATTTTCTTATGCCATTAGTAGCTGGCTGACGATTTTGCATTTTTAAAAGGATTTGCGAAAAGGTGAACGAACCTGCTGCCTGCCTCTTCTCTTACTCGCAAATTGTTTGTTCGGAATTCTCTGCTGCGTTTGTTATGAGGAGCAATCAGATTGAAAGGTAAATACTAGGTTCGCCTCTTCGGCACCGTCTCGAATAGAGGAGTCTCTAGGATGTTTTTCTGCTGTTGTATGATGGAAGTCTTTTCGTCTTTGAAAAGGAAGAATTTATGATGTTTTTTTTATAGAAAGTTTTTATGCATCATGCAGTTGAAAAGTGGGGACTTTTCAGAAGACATAAAGAATAAAAAAAAAATCAATAACGATAACTTATTCGCTCTTGAAAGAAGTAGGCATTTATTTGCTAAAGCGTTTTCTTATGTGATCCTGTATATTGTTGAAGGATGCACAAACTTCCAAGACCAATTGATGGTCTCTTTTGCAAATAAATAGCAGAAGAAGAAAAGGATCAGCTGTGTTGTCCTAGGGAAATTTAATAGAATTTTGAAGACCAGTTGGGAACAGTCGGAGTGGAACTTGACTCAACCTTTATAGATGTTTTTCTTTGATAAATATTGCTAGAAGTGCTTCAAGTAGTAGTCTAAATAAAAAAAATACAAGTTTACCTAAGTAAGACAAAATAATGATTATTAAGGAACTCTATGTTGTTTCTTATAGACATGTGAAGGTGAACCGCTTAACGGATTTGGGTGTAATTTCACGTTTTGTTTTCTCTTATGACGTGTGAAAAACTAAAAGTTATTTGAAGCATTCCCGAAGAATATAATAGAAGTAGTGAATCATGGTCCCAGCTAGCTGCTTTGAGTTAAGATTCTACTTTACTTGCCCTCAGGGTGAATACAAAGACTTTCGATGAGGTTCTTACTGACCTTGATAGAGCAGCATTTTCCATATTCATCGTGCATCGATGGAGAAATTTGGAAAGGAAGCCAAGACATTGTTCCTTATGGCTTCTTTCTATAGATGTCATCATAGAAGTCCTTAAATTCGAAGAAAGAGGAGGTGGGATCAGTTTTGCAGTTCCTGTTTTTTTCCAGGATCTGCTTTTATGTGAATGTTTCGTTGTTGGTGGAGTTTCGTGATCGTAAGCTACACTGACTTTCAGGTAATTGACGGATGGCTATAGGCAATGGTTAATAACAATAATGACAGGGTCTTCTTTTTTAAATGATCAACCAAACAATGCTAAAGTTTCCTTTATTGGGCACGCGTCCTTTCAACCATATCTTTGATATGGATTGGAGCATGTGAACGCTCTTCCCCAACTTGCCATTATTAATGGTGCCACTCATTAACAGTGGCAAGTGAGAAACTAAACAGCTTGCGATTTGCTTGCTGCCTCTTATGGAATGATAAGACACTAGATGTAGTTAAAAATCCCGCAAGATGTTTAGGCTTCCTGGAGAGATCTAAGGGAAATTCGTCTCTCCTTCTGAATTGGCTACTAACTTTTACTTTTGGTGTCGCTTCATAGCGCGGTGCCTAGGCCTGGTTTAATATGCTCTCTAGTCTGCCATCTTCAATTTTACACTCCAATCAGGAGGAGGGATCCCTCTACCTGGTCGTTCCATTGGTAATGAGGTCTGCCTTAGATCCTAACTTCCTGCGGCTTCGAAAAATTTGCTACCCGGAGTGTCGATGTTCATCTCCTCTAGAGGACCAAGCTTTCTTATCTGTTGTGTACAATTTTTTTTGGTTGGCAAACAGGCTCATTAATCGCATGTAAAACTTTTATCCGATTAGGAGGTGGTCCATGCTTCAGCGCCGTGAAACATGACCGGAATGATGTATAGCGTCTCTTTAGAACTTCTCGATAGAGCGTTAGTCCTTAATTGCTTACTAAGTCCAAAGAAACAACAGTTAGCAACAGTGCCCACTTCCCAAGTAGACAAATTCACTATCTCCAAGTTATACTTATCAATTTTCACGTTCTGATCCCACCACTAAGGGATTGGCATTTGTTGATGAAAGACATAAACTTCGTCTTTTTTTCGTTCATTCCCATTTTTGCTTCCTGTTGACTCCGTGGAAGTGTAAGCATCGGTTACTGCCCACTTAATTCTTCCTATCACATCAATTTCTTCAGGAAACCCAAGTAAAAGTGTTGATTTATTAAATATAGTACCTGATGCGCTAGCCTGTCTGTTCCGAACTAACTGTTCAAACACAATGCCAAAACAGCTGCCTTTTAGAATGCAACCGGATGTTGCACTGGTTAGAAGAATTAGATCGAGAGCAGTAGATCGAGAATTAGGTGACTATTTTCTCACTTAAAACCCACGGACGGCCTTAGCTTGCACTAGGATTTACAAAAATTGCTTCCCAAACTGAGAGTCGAAATTATGATCTCTCGCTTAGCAAGCAAACATCTTATCTACTGCACCACTGCCGCCCGCAGTGGTTACAATACTACAAAGTTTTCATCCCCATCTTTGCAGGGCCCAGGATGCCTAGTGAAAACTGATGGTGACTATTTTACTCTTCTGCAAGAGTTTCGCACCTCTTTTCAGTTAAAACAACTTTGAATCCTCGACTTCACGTTGTTGGTGATCTTTTTTCTAACTCTTGAGTAAGCGTTTCTCATCCTTCCTACGCTCAATGCAGAGATTATAAGAATTTCTAGTTATTTTGCGGAGCCACGACCTGTATGTGTCCGTTATGGAACCAGATGTTTCTCGGGCGTAGTTTTGTACCGTTACTTCTCATCAGTTTACCCTTGAGCCCAATTTCGGTCGAAGGTAATGACAAGTACAGAGTTTCTACGCGAACGTGGAATGGTCTACCAAGTTCTGTCTTCCCCTCTAATTGTGATATTCAAAAATTCAAGACCAATGTACATCAATACTTCCTTAAAATTACTTCCTCGCACTGTGTCTCTGGCCCCTTGAGTGTGCGAAAATTATAAAAAAAGTAGGCTTTGACTCAGATAAAGCCGACTTCACGTCGCCCAGGGTGGGAGTCAGTCTTCTTCACAGGGATTGGATGTTTAATTCTACCTGATGACAGTAACCAACTAGTCATTGCCGCCGCCATTATACAGTCAGCAGAAATTGTGTTACTATATTCTAAACATCCACACTTTTTCGTTTAGTACCTTTATCCTTGCAAGCTTTGGCTAGAGTTTCCGAACTTCATACCAGCAGTAGCATCCGTCTTTCTCCTCATTTTTTGGAGAAGCTAATATTCATTTCAACTTTTTTGTATGTCTAGCCGGCGAGCATTTCTGGTCAATTTTGCTGTGCTACTTGACGTTTTTTTTTTTTGCTATACCTTGTTCTTCTGGCATTCATCGTCAAACTAGGTTTACAACAGTTACTAGCTGAGATGCTCATTGGGAAAATATATAATCATTGATAAAACATAAATATTTATTTCAATAAAAAATTTAAATTGAATACAACTTTTCTTTGCTCATTTTGACATTTATTTTTGATATCCTTTCAGTTCCGCCTAAAATTATGCCAATCCAAGCGATGACCGATATGCTACGCGAAGGAATGCGAGCTGCTATTTCTTGTCAAATTCTCGAAGGAGATCTGCCCGTAAGCTTTCGATGGGAAAGGAACGGAAAACCACTCATTGGAACTGGGTAGATAAAATCTATTCAAACTATCCCTTTTCAATTTCTTCAACATATTCTATTTTTATTTTTGTCATTATCAGAAATGAAGTCTTCCGTCGCTTAGATGAGTATTCAGCTAGCCTTGTTATCGAACATATCACATCAGAACACTCAGGAAACTATACATGCATTGCTAGCAATATAGCTGGCACTGTCAAATTCACCGTTCCTTTAACCGTAAATGTTCCTCCAAAATGGATCCTAGAGCCAAAAGACTCAAGCGCACAAGCTGGACAAGATGTACTATTGCACTGCCAATCCGAAGGCTATCCGAAGCCGTTAATAACGTGGAAAAAAGCCATTGGTGCTAGTCCTGGCGAATACAAGGACTTCCTGTATGAGCCTAGTGTACAATTGTTCAACAACGGATCAATTTATTTTAAGAAAATAAGTAAAGAATCACAAGGACACTTTTTATGCGAGGCAAAGAATAATATTGGATCGGGCGTGAGCAAGGTGATCTTTTTGAAAGTAAATGGTAAGTGATAGGAGACGTTTCAGAAAATCCTGTTCTTCGATTCCCAATTTCAAAATCGTCAATTATATCTTCACTCTGAGAAACTTAAAGTTAAAAAATGATTTTTTTTTTATAAATTCAAAACAAAAGACAGAAAATTTATTAAAAAAAAAATACTTAAAGGACTCCATTAAATAATAAGCATAATTTTTTTGTTTTATTATGTCAATCTAGAGTCACAAAAGCAATGAAAACTACCCTCTTCGAGCATTTCTATGTTCGTTTTTTTTACCCGAAGAACCCGAAAAAAAATAAAATAATTTATATTTTCTGATGCACTATACCTGCATAGCAAAACAGTAATCTTCAATCATCTCTTTTTTTCCGAACGAAGAAACTTAAATCATAAACACAAAAAAAATCCTTTTTTTATCCTTCTTCCTTTTCCGATGCAGTGCCCGCCCACTTCACAACGAAAAACAAACAAATCTCCGTGCCCAAAGGCAAACAAGTCCACGTCCAGTGCAACGTCCAGGGCGACAATCCCATTGACATCAAATGGAAAATGCAAAGCACCCAACAGTATCTAGACGAATCCTTGGACTCAAGGTAAGTAAAAGATATATAAATTTCCTTTTTGTGTTTCTGTTTTACTGCATACACTCCCACAGATACACAATTCGAGATCAGGTCCTTGACGACGGAATGGTCTCGGAACTGGGCATCTCCCACACCTACCGACAAGACACAGGCATCTATATTTGTCAAGCGAGCAATGCATTTGGACAGGTAAGACTTAAAGCTTAACAACAACCAACTATTCAATTCCTGATTTATATGTTCGTTTTTTTTTAAGGACGACATGTCAATACAACTCATCGTTCAAGAAGTACCCGAACAACCGAAGAACCTCCGCATCAATTCACAACAATCGCGCAGTCTTCAGCTCACCTGGAGCCAGCCATTTGCTGGAAACAGTCCAATCGAGGAGTACCATATATTCTACAAGCAAATCACAGGTAAGGACGAAACAAAAAAAAAACACTCCATCACTCCAACTCCCGACTTGAATCCTTTCATTTCCTAATTACTTTCTCGATGCACAGACATTTGGCAAAATGCCGAGCGCATATCCATCACCGGCTCTCAAACGGTTGTGAACATCCAGAACCTGCGTCCCGCCAAGGCATACCATATACGAATGTCGGCCGAGAATAAATTGGGTTCGTCGGAATTCTCGGAGGTTGTGCAGGTCACCACCCTCGAGGAGGTGCCATCTGGGCCGCCGTTGAATATTCGCGCCGAGCCAAAAAGCTCCACGGAGATTTCCGTCACATGGGATGCACCCGATCGTGACCACTGGAACGGCATCCTTCTGGGCTACTATGTGGGCTATCAAATGTCATCGTCGCCCGAGGACAAGGAAATCAATCCGACGCAAGGCTTTAGCTTTAAAACGGTCGAAGTAAGGTCACACTTTGGCGGCGAGACTGTGCTGGCCAATCTAAACAAATTCACCCAATACCATGTGATTGTCCAGGCATACACCAGTCAAGGCAGTGGTCCGCCGAGCAAGGAGGTTGCGGCACAGACGCTGGAAGATGGTGAGTTTTTCTATACCCCTATAGTTAATTGCTTTCCGTGTATAACCAAATAAATCGCCTTTGGCAGTTCCGTCATCGCCACCAGAGAGTCCGCAGTGCGACGTGCTGGGTTCGACGTCGATTTACATCACCTGGTCACCACCGGATGTCGATGGGCAGAATGGCAAAATTAGAGGCTATAAAGTGTTTTACATATCAGTGGATGAACTCTATGGTAAGTGGGCAATATAGTATAGTTGTAATGAGAAAATTGTCTATATGGACCGAACCCTTCTGCATCCTTCGATTTAAGGAAAAGGGAAGGTAATATTTGTGACATAGGGCAGCACTTTGCTGTTCATATAAACCAATGGATAAAGTCAATGTTTTGGGATTATTGCAATATTGGAAGATGGCCAGAATGCTGGTGTACAGGAGCTGATGTTGGGTTCATTTGCACAGAATTAATCGAATTGTGCAGTTAAAGTAGGTTAGGGCAATTCGGAAACAACGAGGAAATGAGTTTGTTAAAGGATTCAACGAAGAATTTAGGTCTAACGAGAAGGTTGATTTGGAATGTTGTTTGGGGGGGGGGGGGAACTTATCTTTTTTTTTTAACTAGATGCCTATTTTGTGGACATTCCAGAAAACAAATTGCAGTATATACTTTGCTGCAGCTTGTAGTGCCCATGGTATAGTGGTTTATGTTATGCCAAAGGGTCGGTGGTTAATTCCCCATCAGAATCACCTTTTTTCCGAAGCACAGCCTCTTGCGAGGAAAGAAAAATCCTTCAAAGGTAAGCTTTAACCCGAACCCGAAAAAGGCATCTTATTTAGCCGTTCGGATTCGGAGGTACATTGAAACCTCGCTGCTCCTGCAGATCTCAGTACAACAAGTTTAAAAAGGTGGTAGCACTAACTTGAAAATTTTCCTGTTCAAAAATTGTTACCAAATTTAGAGCGACTTCTTGAATTCAACTCTCTTTCTTGATATTTTCCGGTTACATTTTAAATTGTCAAAAAAATTTAGGGAAATGCGAAAATGTCTCTTACTCTTTCTCTTTCAGATTTCATTCCAAAGCAGATTTTAAAGAGAAAATTAAGTTTACCTTAAGATGTGTGTCCACTTGAAAGTAAAATTTGGGCGAGTAGATCTTAAGACACTCGAGAGTCGAGAGCAATTTCATAAGTCGACGTGGTCACGACTCAAGAGAGTAACTTGTGCAGAACTTTCCTCATATAACATCTAGATGACTGCTCTCAACCAATAACTCAAATAAAGTAGACACGGCACAAGGGAAGGAAAATAAGAGTTTAATCTGTAAATTTCCTCTTGGAAATCTCGCAATCAACTCGCAAATCGCTATAGTAAGATGAAGATCTTAAAAATTTCGCTCACTTTAGAGCATAGACAAAAAAACAAGGACTGAGAACTGACAACTTTTTTGTTAATTTTTTGCATTTTATATAGCATTTATATTGGTTATTAAAAGTTTTTACTTATGCGATTTTTTTTCGCTGGTGACTCTTTTTTTTGCGATATTTTTAAATTTTCCAGCGGCAACACTGCTTTTGAGTAACTATTCATAGGAGAACAAAATTTCCCTACTATTGAAGATAATTAATTCCATGCAGTAGATCCAAAAAGAGCAAAAAATTAAAAAGGAGTGCAACTAGATTTAAAATTTAAACCATAAATATGAATTTATCGTATGCTATTTAGAAATATGAACATTGTCAATGCTCACCTCGATGTTTAGACTTTAAACTTAGATCAGACGATTTGTGTTAATACACAAATTTCCTTTGTGAATGTCATACATAAATTCTACACAAATTCTACACAAATCTGTACACAAATGTGATTTGTGTAAACCGTAAATATTTGTGTATTTTAACACAGTTACACAAATTTTGTTTGTGTATCGGCATACACACATAAATTTGTGTACACAGATTTGGACGATTTGTGTATTTCTCTACACAAATGAATTTGTGTGTAAGTTTATGGTTTTATTTATATTGTAGTTTGTAAATTAGGTTTTGAACCTTATTGAATAAAAAATAAAGCTGTTAATACATTTGCAATACGATTGAACAAATAAAGTAGTAATATAATATCTACATACATATAATCAATAAAGTTAAATTAATATATAAAAATGCCATATAATATGTAGAAAAAATGTTTTACGGTTATTTTGGCCGCGTATTTGATTGAAAGTTTGGGAGAAGACGAAAGTCAACAAAAAGTCGTCGAGGCGCTACGAAAGCGCCGTACTTGTTGAACTTGTATGAACTACATGCCGAACATCCGTAATTGTCATTACAGTTATGAGTGCAAGTATTCCAAAATAAGCGCACCTAATCTCAACCCACGATTTCTTACCGCTAGCGATCGTTTATGCTCACTACAGTATCTTTTTCGCATTCAACAAAATACCAATTTCACCATTATTCCATTATTAGACGGGAGGGCTCTTAATTCACTGGCCAGCAATGTGGGTGTAAAAGGCACTCACGTACACTGAGTCACCACAGGACATTCAACGCTCCCTTTCTCAATAAATATTTTTTTTATTAATTTATTTTCCGATGGCGGCGTGCATTGATGAACAGACAATTTTTTTTTCAAAAAAAAAGTACACTGAGGCGTATGTGTTACATTTTTACTTGCGATTATAGGTACGTAACATACTATGAGTCAAGTTTAGGATTCGTGAATTTAAGAACTTGAGATAGCAATCATGATATTACGATCATAAAGCAGCCCAAAAAATTATGAAAAAAATGTTTGTCTGTGAATCTGAAACTACAAAAACCAAAACGGCTCAAGTAATTACCTTCAAATTTTATATGTTTGATTCTTTCGGCCTTCCTCAAAGTAGTTTTGAAGATTGATTTTATTTTTAGAACTTAAAATAACGGTACCTGCCATATAATGATTAAGGAAAAACTTATTTTTCTCGAAAACCAAATTTTGAGAGCATTTTGGAAAGATTTTGATATCTATTAGAAACATATATGTGTATAATATCTCTTAGCATTCCTCAGAGGGGAAATTGAAATTTTATTTTTAGGGCTAAAAATAACGGTACTTGCCATACGACCGTTTAGGAAAAGCTTATTTTTCTCGAAAACGGCTCCAACGATTTTGATGAAAATTTTTGAGGATTTTTTTGTTGGTATTGGCTATCGTTTGATCAGAACCACATATATGGCTTTCTCGGTAACGGCTCTATGAATTTCTTTCAAATTGTACATTTAAAAAGATCTAGATAGCCAAATAAATTCTGCATATCAAAATTTTGAATAACTTTTTTTTCTAATTAAAATTGATTTTTGATTTTTTTTTTTTTGAAAAAATTAATATCTTTAAAACTAGTCAAAAAAAAATATTTTTAATTTTATAATCACATGTATATTAATAAACTCTAAAAACTGCATACCAAAATTAAAAAAAAAAAACTTCAAAAGACTAAAAATAAAAAAACAGTATTTTATCAAAACAGTTCCTACAATTTTCGAAATAATGTTTTCATAAATTCATTATTATTTATGACGTGTGATGGCGTACTCCATTTTTACTAAGAACCGTTAAGACTTGTGGTTTTTATAAGTTCAGGCCGTGTTATTTTTCTAGTTAGAAATTAGATTAGAAAAAAAAAAACAATAAAATCTCAATCTTATTTTATATTCGTCTCTTTCCAATGTTCTTCTCTTTAAAAATGGAACGTATACAAAGAATGTTGATTTCTCAAAACGAGTCAGTCTTCTCTTTGACGGGATTTGAAAGAGCATAGTCGTGAGAGCCTATGATTTCTCCAAGACATTTCGAAACTGTCAAAGTTCTTCTCGACTAAAATATTTAGTTGAGAAAAGTGAACGTTTAGTTGTTGAAGAGCTCTGGGTTCATTATCATAACCCTTGTATGTAAAATTTCTTTAAACCCCGAAGAACGTATTGACATATACTATTTTCAATTTAAGGTTTTTTTTAGCAAGATTGTTATAGTTTAGATCTTAGAAAACTTTTAACGCTTCCAAAATGTTAAACACAATCATTTCCAATTACATTTTGGTCCAAAAGTATCCATTTCATTAAATAAACACAATCTCAAGAAAATGGATTAATAAATGCATAATTTTGAAATTTTAAAATTTTCAATTTCCTTCTTGATTGAATCTTCAAAAAAAAAACACATCCTCCTTTATTATTATCTTTTCCAGAAAAAGATCCTGAAGTGGTTAAGTCAACAAACCAGTATCTGACGATAGAGAACTTACGGAAATACACCAACTATACAGTATGGGTTTTGGCCTACACCAAAGTTGGCGATGGCATGAAGACAAAACAGTTTTATTGTCGCACCCATGAAGATGGTAAGTACTTTGAGATACTAAGATACATTAACTATAAGGAAGAGAATTTGCTCAAACTTGTGTTCTTTTTTTTTGCAGTGCCGTCTGCACCGCAGGACATTAAAGCCATACCAGCATCAAATACAAAAATAATAATCTCTTGGCTGCCACCAGAGAATCCCAATGGAGATATCGTAAGGAGCACTAAGAATGTGTGTTGAGCTCTATATAAATTTGTCTTCTTTTTTTAGACTGGATATACATTCTACATGTCAGTGCTGGAGGGTGGTCGCGAAGAAGGAACTCATAAACGGATACTTGGTCCTTTCGTTGAGATGCATGAAACCCAACGACTACAAGAGGCAGCTACCTATCAATTCTGGCTGACAGCTTCAACGAAAACAGGCGAAGGTGAAAAAACTCAAGTTGTCACAGTTCCGCCGAACAATAAAGTCCCTGCAAGGATTGTTTCATTTAGTCAGAGAATTGTCACTCCCTGGAAGGAGAATCTTGTGCTGCCTTGTAGAAAGGTTGGAGCACCAGCTCCGGTGACTATTTGGCGACAAGATGGTCATTCTATGGAAACGAATTCAAGGAAAACAATCGCCAAGAACGGGACACTTTTTATCAGAGATTGTCAGAGTACCGATGCAGGCAATTACACCTGCAGTGTGGAGAATACCTGGGGCAAAGATGAAATCGTGTATAGTTTGATCATCAAGGTGCCACCAGAACCACCAAACTTGACCGTAGTCAACACCTATACGGATAGCTTGCACCTGGAGTGGGTGGACAACAGTCATGGAGGTAGCCCGGTGCTGGGCTATGTCATCAACTATAAGAGAGACAATGGAGACTGGGAAGAACTGCAAATAGATTCGAAGACTAATTCGCACCTGTTGAGCAATCTTTGGTGCGGAACTAGGTATCAACTGTACATTACAGCATATAATAAGATCGGTACAGGGCTGCCCTGTGATATTGTGAATTCCTTCACCAAGGGTAATCCACCTGTCCAACCGAAACACTCCCAGATGATAACGAACAACTCAACAAGTGTGACATGTTGGCTAGACTCTTGGGGTGATGGAGGGTGTGGAATTTTGTATTTTATGATCGAATCCAGGCAGTATGGAAGGTAAGATGAATAAATATTTTAATGCTAAGATTCTAGTTAACAAGTACAAATTCCAGATCACAGTGGAATGTTGTATCGAACCACATAGCACCGACAGAACGGATATTTACAGTAAGCGACCTCAATCCTGGAACAAAGTACCAATTGAAAGTTACTGCCCACAACAACGCTGGATCTACAACAGCTGTATACAACTTTACAACGCTTTCTCCCCAAGGAGGCATGTCTATAGGTGTCCGTCTTACAGCCAATTTCTTTACAAAATATTTTTTATTGCAGTAATCTACAACACTGACCATTCGAATCCTGTTTCCCACATGAGTGACAGTCCGTTTTATGCCAATTTCAAAGTTCTTCTTCCAGTCTGCTTATCAATGTTGATCCTCTTAGCCCTAATCGGAGTAGTTCTCCTGATACGAAAAAGAAGTATAATTTAAATATGGGTATTTCTACATCAAAGCTAACTAATATTCTTCCCTAGAACTAAACAGTCAAGCCCGAGGAGTGCCACCATCTACCATGTCAGAGTCACCATCTCTAGCCAATCTTCAAAACAAGCAAAACCGGGATCAACAGTACCTCGCTGTACGTTGCAATCCGGGCAATCGAAATTCAAATTCCAACGATTCAGGTAGCTTTAAGGCCGA
Source organism: Platycheirus rosarum (assembly GCA_963971375.1). NCBI lineage: Eukaryota > Metazoa > Arthropoda > Insecta > Diptera > Syrphidae > Platycheirus > Platycheirus rosarum. The sequence continues at coordinate 273,802,495 of OZ020507.1, forward strand.
AGGTAACGAATACATAGAGGACATTTGCCCCTATGCCACCTTCCAACTCAACAAACAAACCTACAGCGAAAGTTCGTACAGCGGAAATGTCTACAGTGGGCCCTACCATTCAGTGCGAGGATCTTTTGTGTATCATGACGTCAAGCCCGATAGTTATCATGTAAATTCATATCTAAAATTCACTCCTTTTTTAAAAACTAAACGGCATTATTTCTTTGTGCAGACTAAAGAGCCAGAATACACGAAAGTCCGACGAAAAGGTGGACGCCTCCGAGATCCACACTCCGAGAGCCAAGGTAATTTCAAATCTATGAAATAAGTGTCCTTGTGTAGCCCCATCCTTAGCTTTAAGGCCTGTTGATTATTCTCTATTTATCGAAATTTTTTAAACACCATATTCATTCACCAAATCATCACTCATCTCAAACTCTCATCATCTAAAAAATCACCACAACATCATCTCAACATCATACACAAAATGCAAAAAAAAACACCCACATTTGCCAAAAACGCCTATCTCCTGAAAACCCTTTTAAAATCCTGTGCGAAAAACTGACCTGATCCGATGCTAAAAAAAAAACCTTTTCCACATCCGGAAATCCTGCCAAAATTCATATCGAAATCATCTTGCAAAAAAAAATCGCCCATCAAATCGTACTAAACTTTTTAGAATCGGACAATCCAGGTTCAACAGATTCCGAAGTTAGGAAAATCCTAACACTTCACATACCAATTACAGAATACGACACACTCGGCTCCGAGTCAGACAACGATGTTAGTTCACGTGCCGTCAATTCGGCTAAATATCGACCGCAGAGGGGTGAGTTGGCAATGCTCTTTGACCACTTTCAAATCTGTGAGATACATTTTTTTTTTTTTTTTTTTTGGCATTTTAGATCCACAAGATGAGACGTCTTCATCGTCGGAGACAACACCTACAAGTATGTCGCGCAAATCAAAACCGCCGTTTTCGACTCGCAAATCGGGGAAGTCAGCGGCAAATGTGCCAAAGCGACATGTGCGCAGCTCCAGTGGGTACTCCAGCCACAACGAAGAAACCACTTTTAGGTAAGATATGGTAAGCGATGTTGAATATCTAGTTGCATGTCATTTTTTGTAATATTGGTTGTTGTAATTTATTGACGTAAATCACATTTTTTGTTGCTTCAATATTTAAAAAGATGTTAAATGCCTAATTTTTAAGTTCACGCATCAATTGTGTTGTTTTACCAAATTTTAGCCATGACACACTAGCTTGTGAATTCAATTGACATAAGATCACACATCACCTGTGCACTTCCGCCATAAAACTTTTCGGGAATTACCTTGTTTAAAACTCTTTATAGCTTTTGTTTTTTCACCAAATTTTTGTTCACATCTTTACAATAAATTTTCCTGTGATTAACCCACTTGCACAATTCACCTGACATAACATTGCACACCACGTGTGCAGTTTCGGCATAAAACTTTTCGTAAATGTCCTTGATAAAAACTCAAAACAGTCATAGATTTTTCGTCACAATTCTAAACATCAGTACCATAAATTGTCCTGTGACTAATCCACAAGCCTGTGATATGCTGGTTGTATAAAGAATTCACCTGACGAAAGATCACAAACTCCCTGTAAACTTTCGTCATAAAATTTCTTCGCAGTTAACTTCATTAAAATTCTCCACAGCTGGTGGATCTTCATCAGATTTTTTTTTTTTGAAAATTCGCTTGTTATCTATAAAAAGCAGGAGCATGTGCATTTTTTTCCATAAAATTTCATAAGTATTTACTGTATAATTTGGCAGTTAAATAACTAAAGTAGAGTTAATTTACCAAAAAAGTCCATTTCCACAATTTAAGAACTTGAGTCTCATACCCTTTGTGTATTTTCCAATAAAATTCCTTGCTAATAAATTGTCAGTGACACACTGTCTGTGTAAATTCATTTGACATAAAATCACAAACCACCTAACCTAACAACAGTTAGTATATTTTCACCTAAGTTTTTTAAGTTTTTTCATAAAATGTTCACTGGCTGTGAAAAGAATTCACCTGACAGAATATCACAAACTCCCTAATTTGCGCTATAAAATTTGTTAATAATTAACTTGTTTTTAACCCCCACAACCAGTGCTTTTTTTACACACATGTTTTGGAAATACATATTTGCCATACATTTTTTTGCGACTAATTTATTTGCCCGTGAGTCGTGACCTACTGGCTAACTGGCTGTGAAAAATATTCACAAGACTAAAGATCACAATTCACAAACCACCTGTGCACTTTCGCAATTAAATTTCTTAATTATTAACTTAAAAAAAATCCACTCAGCGATTGTATATTCACCACAATTTTTTTACATCCTCGCATTTAAATTTACTGCGAGTAATTCAATTTCCCGTGAAAAACTGGCGGTGAAAAGAATTCACTATCATTTACTTGATAAAACTTCACGACAGCTATTGTATTTTTATCACAATTTTTCTAAAGCATTCGCTTGTAAAAATTTTAACGAAAGCCTGTATATGTTGTCTTCCGATTAATTTTACTTGACTGTGACACATTTCATTTTCGCCATAAAATTTTTGAGAAGATAATAATTGACGACATCTCATTGTTTTCCATATGTAGGTAATGTACACATACATATCTCCATAAATGTACTAGAGAATATGACCGTCTTCTTATTTTTGCTATATTTTCGTAAGAAAATTCGTTGGCATTTTTGCCATAAAATTGGATACCAAGAATTCACTTGACACCTGATGTGTATTTTGTCAATAATAATTTTCTAACAATTTCCTTGACAAAAATTCACATCGCTATAAGATTTTTTTCAGAAAAACTCACTTGATAAAATATTACAAGCACCTTCGCCAAAAAAATTATTTAAAAAAATTCACATCATAAAAAATTAAACCCTATCTTTGCACTTTCGCCAAAAAATTCTTTAGAAATTACGTGAAAAACCACCTCTTTTACAAAAGTTTTTGCTATAACCTATCATTAGGTGAATTCAATTTAATCAAAAGCTGTTCTATAAGTTTCGTTAAGCACAATGAACGTTTTTCATTCTGAAAGGCTCTGACACATGTAAATTTGACAGCTATGGTCAACAAAAATTACAGATAACTATGCTCATTATAGTCATTCATCATGTTTAAATAAAAAAACAAGATAAAACTACTAACCACATGCTATACTATATATAGCATGTGGTATTTACTTCTAAATCGCTCTGACGCATCCGAATTTGACAGCTATGGCATTTGACAGCTGAAAAAAATGACAGATAGACATGTTCATGTTGTTCATTATGTTTAAAAAGAAAATGACGAAACGATTCCTTAAGTTTTGACAGTAGGCCATGCTTGGTCATGCATTTATGTTAGGCATGATCAAACATAGCCTATGAAAGAAATGTACAGTGGTGAATTTAGCGCCATCTTGCGTTTTATTTCTAATTTTATAAAAACTTGCATGAAAACATTTTTTTTAATTAAAATTTTATTTTAATAAATTTTGTTTACTAATTTTTATTAAATTGCTTGCAAATTGCTTTTTATTCTCTAGTTTGTATTGTATAAGGCTATCAGAGCAACAATACCAGATTAATGATGCTTTTTGTTTGATTTTTCCAGAAAGTGAACCATTGCTGTTTAGACAAGATAATTCCGCATCATCTGTAACAAAAACCAAAACTCATTGTCATGGTACTGTTGCTCTGATAACATCTCATAAACATTTTTTGTTCTTTTGGTTTTAATCATGTTAAGTTATTTTTCAAAAATTTCATCAAGATTGTAAGTTTTTTCTTTAAAAAAATAATACTAATTAATTGTCAAAATCTAAATTGCATGTCATTTTAAATTAACAATTTAATATATTCATATATTTTTTTTTTATTTAAAAAATAAATTGTTTCTTCTAGCATATCGAATTATCCAAATTATCAGGACCACATAAATCCTCCAGCAAGATTTTCCGACAGTGGTGAGAAAAAATCACAAAACTCACCACGGATACGTGCCAATCCAAAACTCCAAAGAGAAACATTTCAAATAAATGTGTAAAATCTAACCGTTTAATATATATCTATTATACACAAGCACACAAACTGCAACTACAACAACAAAATAAAACTATTTTTAATTAAGATTAACAAAAAAAATACAAAATATACTTCCGTAATAAAAATTAGAAACAGAAAAATTCAGAAAAAAAATCTAGTTCTTGCATGCCAAACAATAAAATCTTAACATAAAATTCAACAAAATCATTTTTTTTACCGAATGTATTGTATTAATTGTAATTAATTTATAAACTCTTAAGAAAAAAAATATACCGAAAAAAAGAAACTCTAATTAAAAGACTTATTTAATAAAAATGAAAATTAAAACAAAAAAAAATATGATGAGTAGATTCTACTAAAATACGCCTTAGAATATCTAAGATTTAATAACAAAATAAATTTACCAATAAAAATTATAAAAAAAAACTTCTAAATTATAAATATTAAAAGATAATTTGGAAAATTGTATTTTTTTAAATTAGTTTCAGCAGGTTTTTGATTTTTTTGTTAATATTAAAATCTATAGATATATTTACTATGAAATAAAAATAATTTGTTAGATAGTTATAAACAAAACACAAAGATAATGAAAATATTTATATATACAATACTACATATGTATATGAAAAAAAAACTTTAAAGCATAGACAACAAGTGTAATCAATAAACAAAAATAAGAATGTAAATAGTGAAAAATAATTGTAATATAATTGTAATATTTATAAATCTAAAACAAATATAATATAGAACAATTAAGGAAACCTATTATGTAGGTACTTATAAATACAATAAAATAAACAGGATATTTGTAAAATAAAATTTCAAACACTTTTGAATAGTGTTCACACTTTTTTGTAATAAAAAGCCAGTTTTTGTTTGTATAATTTAAGTTAATATTTTAGGTTTTTTTTACGAAATCAATTATGTACTCGTATACTTCAAACAATATGCCAAATAAAATAATTCACACTGATTATCACTGAATACTAAATTTTTTCTATTTATTTAAAAAAAAAATATTTTACTATAAGCGATTTCAAACTATAAGCGTAACTATAATAGACATGACCAAACATGGCGTACTGTCAAAACCGCATGTATTACTGCCCAATGGCATAAGCTATAATGATCGCACATACGTCACGCCGTTCGTTAAGTTTCGTTAAGCATGTGGTATAACATTTTGAAAATCTCTGACACATGCGAAACAAAATGACATTTAGCCATGTTTATGTTAATTATAGTTACAATTATGTTCTTAGATACATAACGAAACAGTTCGTTAATTTTGACAATAGGCAATGTTTGGGAATGCCTACTATACTCAAGCCTTTAAGGTTAATTAGTTTTTTGTTTGTAGTCTATTAATCCAATCGGCAGAATGCAATTTGTGAACATCTTTGAGTACGAGAAAAATATTAAGGGGCTGTAGCAACACCTACCTCATCGAGTCAATGGAACATTTTGCAACAAATAAATGGCAAATTATATAAAATGTATAAAACCCCTTACATGGACCAAACAAGCGTCCGACCACTTTTTTGAAAAAGAAATTACTATAGATTTCTTTAAATTTTCTTAAGTCAATATCGGCATTTTTTTAGACAAATTAATATTGGAAAAATTGTAGACGGTCTAAGCATTCATTTGACATTCCATTTGTTCGTTGACCCGATGAGGTTAGTGAACACCAAACCGGAAGTTGCCATTTTACCAACAAAGGGACAAGAAAAAGTTTGTCCGACCAACGATTTTGTATCTACATGTAGTTGTATATGTAATTTGCCATTTATTTATGGCGAAATTTTCCATTGATTCGATGAGGTAGGTGTTCCTATGGCCGCCTCTAGGAATAATATACATTGAACATACTATTTTTCATGTTAAACGTTATATCAATTCGGTTTTGACATTTGTGAATCAAACACCATCAGAACTTAAGTGCGATCCACAATGCATTTTTGAAGAATGTTGTAACGTCAACGTTGCAACGCTACAAGATGATAATAAAAGATTCCACCACTTGTCTGAATAAGAAATGGTTAACTGAAACTGAAACCATTGAACAATACAGGAAACTGAATAGAATAGGTATCCGAATCTTTGTTCCCGTTTCCGGTTTCCGTTTCGCTCACTTTTCCATGTTCATATATAGTATTAGGTTTATCTGACTAAAAGTCTGACAAACGGTCCTCTGATTGGTCAGTTGACCTTAAATGTTTGCTGACATTCACCGCATTCAAAGCATCGAATAGAAGTTAGTCAAGTCAACGCCCTGTGATTGGTTAATTGGTCCTAGAAGTTAGTTGACATTTAGTCAAAAAGTTAGTCAAGATTTGTTGAGTTGAACGAAAAAAACGTGTACATAACTTAAATAAGTTAGTTGGAAAAACTGAATGATTATATTTATGCAACGTCGTAAAATCATCATAAACGTCGAAAAGTTTACGACTTGCGTCGTACACAAAAGCTGTCAAAATGTGTAATGACCATCTTTTACGACATGAATTTGTATTGTAAATTGATTCGAAAACGTCGTAAACTTTTTGCAACGGTACTATGACGTTTAACTGAAAAACAATTGCAAATATAAGATTAAAATTAAATTGAAGAACAATCAACTTCCTTTACTAAAATAGTTGAGGTGAAATAAAATACAGAAAAACAACTGCAGGCCTAAGGAATACACATCGTCATCTTTGATAAGGTCTCGGATATAATCAAAGTTCTCTTTTTTTTTGTACAGCTGATTAATTTGCAACATTTGCAATAGGGGCTTTCATGAAGCGAGCATCGATTACCTAGTTAAATAAATTTATTTCAAAACTTAATTCTAATTTTTCAAGAGACGATTCAAAAGCTTGATAACTACAGAAAAAATTATTTAATTACTTTATATAAAATTATGTATTTGAATTAACCTTAACATTATTTATCACTCAGATTTGAGTTCAAATAAAGAAATAAAAATTATAAAAAAATTATTTCTGGCATTTAAATTAATTAAAATTTAACAGGAAACAACATTTAATATTAAACTGGCAACACCGCACAAAACAAACAATAGCTAGAATATCATAGTACATATATTTATAACATACATACAAACTACCAATCAAATAGATGTAATTACCTATACAAAAAAATAACAATTACTAAAATTTTATATGAATATAAACACAAAAACATAACAATAGCCCAAAATAAATTGTCTTATACCAAAATATTTAGTGGAAAAAAATAATTTTTGTAAATGAAAAACAAACCTACAAATATCAATACTAAAAAAATATTAACAAAATAAATACATTGATGTATAAAAAAACCAAACTAATGACAATATGGACTTAATGGAAAAATCATACAAATAAAATACCTTTTTTTGTTTTTCTCTTCTTTTTGTAATTTTAAATCAATTATAAAATAAATAGTTTTGTTAAATAATATTACATCTCTACAAAAATCCTAATTAATTGGAAATTTTCAAAATCAAGTAATAAATAAAAGAAATATCGAATTGTTATTCAAAAATTTATAAGAAGGCAGCTATAGAAGAAAGGATTTTTTTTATTTCCCTGTTCAAAATTCCGCACCAAACTTAATCAATTGTAAAATATTAGGGAATTAATTAACAAAAAAAAATTAAATTTAGAAAGTCATGCACCTATCTTTTACAACAAGAATATGAAAAAAATTGTGAGTTAGTTTGGTTTTAGAATTTGAGATAATTTGTATTTAAAGTAAAACACAAAAAAATTAATTAACTACAAAATTTATAATCATTAACAATCGAAATATAAAACGAAAAGAGGAATGTAATGTAACTGGCAATGGGAAATGTTGTTAAAAATAAATATATAAATGAAAATACCTAAAAATATTTGTTTTATTTCAAAAATGAATATGCAAAGTTAAATCAAGATTAAAAAATAAAACGTTTGAAGATTTAGTTTGCAGGAGTTAGAGGACATAACAAAACACCGTCTAATAAGAAGACAAGCTACACGTGTAGGGCATTTTATTGTATTTACATTTTAATAGGTGATGCAATGCCAATATATTACACTAGCTGACCCACCCGGCGTTTCTTGAGTGTGCCATACATTTTCTGGATACTGACAGCGCCACATATTACGTCCACCAACTGTAGCCAAAACCACCAACGCTGTGTTAATAAAAACATACAAAAAAATGTCTTCACCGTCGATCAAGCCAATCAAATTTAATAACATTAGCCTCATAAACCTTCACACACCAACAGATGAGTCCGAGGGAGACGAAAAGATTCCCACCACGAACTTGTAGAGAGGACCCTCAATACCAGCCCCAGTTATAACGTAAAATTCATATATATATATATATATATATATATACATATTGTGATGTGGCGACAAAATGACGATTTTCTGAGGATGCATTGTGGTCCAACCTTAAGGCGAGAAAAGACATGCAGCAATCACTAATTCACCCACCCAACTCGTTAACCATAGCCAACTTAACGAAACCACTGAAGGGCGTTCTTTTATTAACTATCGTCGACTATCATGTGTCAAAAATGTTGGGAAAGTGTCATTGTTAGACTTTGTTTGGATTATTAGACCTTGTATACATGATTCCTTTTTTCGGTTGTTTCTTCATTCTTTTTTTATGAAAATTAGGTAAGGGATGTAGAAAAGTAGGAGGAATGAAATTTAAGGATTTTTTGTGGTTGAGCTTTGACGTTTCTCGTTTGAGAAAGAAAATGCTATGCACAGGCTAAAAATAAGAACTTTTAAAATCGAAAACAATTCCCAATCATGTTTTTTTAATGGTGGGTAATGAATGCTTTTTAATAATAATAAAACAGCACAGTTTGTTGGAAAGTATTGGGTATATTCGGGGTAGTCCCAATCAGTGTACACACCAACGTACGTGCCTCTGTCCAAAAGAAGAATGAAGTAACAACCGAAAAAAGGAATCATGTATACAAGGTCTTACTATACTAATTCATTTTGGAACTATTTATTGTTAAACATTGTTAATCTGTCAAACAAATATTAAAAAAAAAGAAAATTCAACGTACTTCTCCAAATGAATACCAAATAAGAAACAGATTTTGCCATCGAAAATAATTAAAATTGCAATATCCTTGCATAAGATCATGTGTTTAATCATTGTAAATTAATTTTAATTTTTAAATACTATCAAAACAAAACAACATTTTTGAGTTTAGAATTTTGATTTGAATTCTAATAACGAGTTTCATTCAAATTTTAAAGATTTGATCTGAAAATCGAGATTTGCTCTTTTCAATGAAACTTTTTTCATCATTTAATCCTAGTATTGGTCATTCACTGACGAGCATACACAGTATTTGATATCACACACAAAAATACCAGTTGATATATTCAAAATGCCATATTTGTATTTCTGACTTCAAAAACAACTTTATTTGTTATTTTGTATATTTAATGGATATTTGTTAATTTTTTGGCTAAGGACGGGCTGGCACAAGTTCACAACAAATAAAAAATTATTTTCCATTTGACGTTTGACCGAAAGACTATTTACATGTATGTGTGCATTCAGATCAAATCTGCCAACCCATCAGAGATCAAATCTTTCGTGTTGAGATTTGATCTAGATTTGCTCTTTTTCTTGCAATGAAACTCTCGAAATTGAAAAAGATCAAATCTTTTGACAGAAAGAGCAAATCTTTTCTTGAATGAAACTCGCTATAAATGAACTTTGACTTTTCCAGATCAACAATCTCAAATAATGTCATGAACATGAATTGGAAATAGTTACAAATCGTAACTATTCGACACTAGTTACGAATCGTTAGGAATAGTATCTATTTTGTATTTTAGAACGACAAATAGTTTACAATTGTTAACAATTGTCAACGATACTTAATAAGAGAACGAACTCCACAACCCCACGCAAAATAATATTACAGTATTACTAAAACTCGAGCCTGATGGATACGAACATATCGAGGTGCCAACAGCATCGACTCGATTCACAATCTTGTTGGTATTGGTAGAGTTCCCATTCCGAGGGCGAATTGCTTTGCGAAGAAGTATTGCATCCGCCACCCAGTTTCGAATCACGGCTGCCCAACGCGATGAAAACAAAAGCAATACCCGCATTCACGCGGAAAGGCCCACTGAACACAATGGTGTAGCTGTAGTATAGAGCGCTGTCAAAGTTAAATATACGCCAACCCTATAACGTGGCTACAATTAGTAGCTGTAGTAAATGTAGCTGTAGCGCAAGTTTACTCAACTTCAACTTTCGCTGTACCCTACAGCTACATTTTGAGACTTCAGATAAAAAAAATAAGCTAGTTCATGTTTCTGATCCTTCCGAGATCTCTCTTTTCTCAGATCCATTGAAAATGACAGAACATTTCTTGAGCACTCCTAAATCTCAAGAAACTTGTACTGGCTTAATCCATATTCCATATTTTTCCATACCATTGTGGACAGTCAGTTACATTACTAAGTTTTTTGACGTGCTACTTTTGTGCGCTGCAAGCTACAGCTACAAGCTACACCATTGTGTTCAGCCAGTAAGCCCTAGGGACGCGGGCACAAGTGCATAATGGTCAAGCTGTAAGATGAAAGTCATAAGAACTGCTGACCTAACACTATCTTTGGCAGTAGTCGAGAAGATCGCTTTGATTTGCATTGAAGGGATACAAAAGCCGATTAATGGGCTCAAAAATAATAAGGCCAAGGAGCCTGCCGAGCTGATCAAACATGGAGATCCAACACTACATCAAGCAATTCATGAAATCATGAAGACGCGAAAACCATCATACATTATTTCCCTGGCGATCAATTATTATTATATCTACTCTTCAAGAACGGATAGCCCCATTCGAGACATCCATAATCGGTTTCAAAGCAAGCAAATCACATTTCAGTTGTCTCCGAAGGGCTGGGCACCAAGCGAGTAGGATGCCAGCTCGGAAAGTCGTTTGCGGTTTTTTTTTTTGTGGTAGAAGAAAACGTAGCAGACCTTGTTTACGTTGGAAGGATGGCGTAAATCAGTACTCTCGAAACCTCGGGGTGCGAAACTGGATGGTATCGGCCAGCAATCGGGGTGTATGAAAGACCCGGACCCGGTTCTTGCGCCGATGAAGATGATGATAATAACGAACTTCAGAATTACAACTTTCTAAATGGAATACAAAATATTTAATAAGTTTTATAGTTTTATTTTATTTATTATTAACACTATTATATTCTTTTTTATACATAACCGAGAGTTGTTTATGGGTTCAAACATTTCCATTCTTCAATGTGTACAGATTCAACGTATTTGCCTTATGTATTTGTTTATGAATTCGCCATAAATAATTTATGATTTTTTTTTCTTATATTATAATCAAATATTTTTTTTAGAAGGTAGTAGATACATACATTTATGATTTCGTTCTTTCAAATATAAAACGAAGAGTTTTTCATAATTATCTTATACAATTCCAAAAAAATTGATTTACTAAAAACATCATACTAATTTTGATCACAATTAAAGCTATCAATGTATAGCACAGAGAGTAAACTACATTCTATAAAATACAAAGGATTTGTGTGTGGTTATGTGCTGTTTTTATATAATATTTAATAACTTGTAAAGAAAAATTAAAAAAAAAATGTTTAAATACAAAAAAATATCAAAGAACAAAGTCAAAATACAAACAGTATTGCAGGCAGGAAGCCTTTTTTAATTTACATTTTTTTTCTTTTTATGATTAATATACATGATACTATATGATTTTAAAGACACTTAGGATTGTGATGAGTTATAAAAAATAACATTTACTCATAACATCATTAAATATTTTTTTTAGTCAAAATATCAAAAAACAAAATTGAAACACATCGTGAGTCCAAAAAAAAAACATTTAATTCAGTTTAGTGCAAGAGTTTCGTGTAATGAGTTATTTTTTTTAATGTTTATAAATTCACTAAAAAATACACGTAGCAAGAATAACAAACAATTTTTTTGTTTTTGTTTTTTTTTTTAATAAAAATTGTATAAAAATAGTAAATATTTTACAAACAAAAGTAAAAGCAATTACAAAAATTTTATTTAAAACAAGTACATGTACAAACACTAAAGTATAGGCTTACAAAAAGGACATTTTCTTGTTTTCTTATTTTTTTTTATAAATACAAAACCAATAAGAGTAGGTGTGGCAAATATCAAAACATAATAGGTTTATCCTTACACTGGTCTATCACATAATGAGTGAAACGTTTCAGGAACTTGGGATATTCGCGTTTATAAATAGCTCGTAGTGCTGATGCTGGAGCCCAACCGCCAGGGTTTACTAAAAATGGAAAATCATGAGACATAAGTTAATGTTTTTTATTTCATAAATAAATCTAAATGAACTAGAAGTTAGAACTAAAGCTTGCAAAGACGATCAAGGAAACATTGTAATAGAATCGCCACTTCTCTATAGACTGTATAACGCTGATGACGAAACGAATTCCGCTGTCAGGCGAAGTAGAACAACAATTCCACCCACCCCAAGCTAGCTATATATAAGCTTAAGAGCAATAAAACCCCCTGAGCGGATGGCCTAAGATGGTTATGGTTATATAGTTAGCAGAAACCATGGCCGATGAATGGAATATCAGCATTGTGAGACGCTCGCTCCTTCAAGGTCGGTAAAGATTTTACCAACACCATTAAAGTCAAAAAAGGATTTAGATAAGGCAATGCGCTGTCATGCGACTTCTTCAACATCATACTTGAAAGATTAGTGAAGAACTCTCACGACAATACCAGAAGCACGATCTTTCAAAAGTCCTTTCAATTACTCGCATCCGCCGATGATATTGACGCAATCGGAAGAACACAGCGTAGTCTCATTAGCGCTTTTGTCAGTATTGGGGCGGAAGGAGCGATGATGGGTTTAGCGGTGAATAAGGGCAAAACCAGTTGAATGCTGTCATCAATTTGAGACAACTATCATCGACGTCTTGGACAAATTATCACGATATACAGCTATAACTTTGAAGTAGTTAGAGACTTTGTCTACCTGGGCTCTGCTATCTACTCAGAGAACAACCCCAGCGCTAAGATCAAACGAAGAATAACTTGGCAATCGCTGCTTCTTCGGGCTAAGAAGGCAATCGAGTAGCAAAGCCTTCTCTCGAGCAACTAAATTAACTCTTTATGTTTCAGGAGCATGGACACATGGACAATTTTGCATTTTGCAAGAAAGTTCGCAATTATCTTAATATTGCAAAAAGAAAAAGAAAGACACCACCTCTGATAGAACACATTATACGATACAAGAAACTAATTCATGGATTTAAAAGCACTTGGAGTGATTAGCTATTATTTAATCGATATCAGGCTTAAAACCGTAGAAAAAAACAATTTTTGTTTAAAATTCTATTTTCTTCTACCAGCTATTACTTACCTACTGAACAGTACGTTATTTTGCACGTCAGATCATCCCTTGTGAGTTTATCGTTCTTTGTCTTTCCAGGTGTCAGATTTGTTTGACAAACCAGAATGACTGTTAGGAATATCCGAATGCATTTTCCGGTGTTGGGCTTTAAAAAGAAGAATAATATGTTTTTTAAAAACAATACAAAATCTCAAAAACAATATACCTTACCGGGTATCCAGTTCTTTCAGTTGAATTGTTGCACACAATCCACACATCTGTGGCATCCTGCTCCAAATTATCTGTGATTTTTCTCATGTGCGACCAAAATAGAGCGTCTCGCTGATTTGCCGGCCAAACTCTTTTGTGTGTTTGCAGGAATACTAATGTTTCTGGTGAAATTTTCTCCAAAATTGTGCAGTCTTCCAATGTTGCTAAAATAAACAACGTTTTAATTAAAACACATTTTAGTTTTAAGTAAATTTCATGTCAACTTACTCTCCCAATCATTACGAAACTCGGGCATAAAAAAATAATGACACATCTCTCGGGCAGTAACACCTTTGACAACGTGACAAGCTTTCAGTGGATCCATTACCATGCCATTAACTTCCTCCTCGCGTTTGTACATTTTCATTTCACCTTCATCGGCAAATATTTGCCAACCATTGCCACCTTGGCCAACACCTTCACGGGCATAGTGCAGTTGTTCTTTGCATACTCGATCAATCTGTCAATTCAAAGCCATTAAAGTTCAATTTGCATTTATAATTGGAATCAAAGAATACAAAAAAAAACAGTAACTCACCTCCGGCCATAGTTCATGTTGCCTGGCAGTGGTCCCTGTTCCAAATTCATCTTGTCCATCTTCGTTCTCCTTCTGAGCCTGGTGGGGTACGTTTACCAGCGTTTGCGATAACTGCGATTGCAGTTTCAATTTAACTCTCAACTGCATGTCCTCTTCGATTCGATCAAGACCTGTTTCGACAGCATCAAAGAATTCATCTTCTGGTAAAGTTGAATTGGGTCCTTCCTGTCGTGGGCGAGAGAATTTAATTGGAATCATTATAATTTTTTTTACTGCAATTTGTGAGGAATCACGGAATGGGTAGTTTGATTGGAATAGATTTGTAATATTGATTAGACGCTTGAAATGGGTTTGCGGTAGTAGTGACTTGTAGCGAATTACAATATATCATTCAATCAGTGAATAAGTGAATCTGGAAAAACATTTACCTGATTTTATAACAGTTTTTATTTTTTTAATTAATTGCGATAGATGAAATGAGCAATTATAAGGGAAAACATTTCACTTGTATAAAATTGACGTCGAGTTTTTAATTAATAAAACTGAAACGCAAATTTCCACATAATCTATGCATGTTGGAGCAATATTCTAGCCTACATGGCTGTACTGATTTATTTTAACTTGTCGTTCGGATCTGTGATGCATTAATTAACATGTTACTCATTTTGTATGGATCATGTAAGGATGTAAGTGAGGAGATACAAATGTACATCGTAATTTTCAACTTGTGAACATCAAATTGGGTTAAGAAGCATGCTTAGGCAAAGTATTGCACATTCATGTGGTTCGGTTTAAAAAAGTTTGATGTTGGAACCGGCACCAAATTGATAACTATTATTCTTAACACTCGAGTATCGCTATGGAATTGTTTTAGAAGAAATGCAATTAAAATTATGATAAGACAATTTAAGACGTGAGAAGTTTCTGTTTGCGTTCAGCATTTTCAAGGATTTGTTTTGAATTCTGCCTTACTTTTGGGAGCACCTGCTTTTATATGTGAATTGAGTTGGAAACTGGTGATGTCAGTTGCGCTTTTAATTAGTATTGAGACGGAAACAGCGTTTTTAGCAGTTTTAAGCAGTCAATGTACACCAAATATATGCTGTCATCAAGAAAAGGCACCCAAGACCCAACATCGACGCCTTGGACAAAACAGTAATCAGCACCAAGACAATTATAACTGATAAATAGTTTGGGAATTTGCCTATCAACTCAAAAGACTACAACTGCGCTGATATCTAACCAAGGAATAACTCTTGCCAATCGCTGCTTTTTGGGGATAAGGAGGCGATTAAAGAGCAAATCCTTATCTCGGCAACAAAAATATCCGATTATAATGGTGTGTCCTGTTGAGAGCACTTTCCCTAGTAAGCTCTCGAGAGTAACTTTTGAGTGGCTACTAAGAGTGAAATTTTGGACCCGAGGTGATTGCGAGATTTCTGAGAGGAAATTTGGAGATATTACTCCCGTACTTGACTACCTGTTAGCGTTTCACTTGTGTTATTAGCTTAGAGCTTGATGTTATATGGGCGGACAGTTGCATCTGCAATTGTTTTTAAAATAGCTCTGAAATGGCGAAATGAATGTAAAGAAAAACAAAAACGTGATGGGTTAAACTATAGGTGGATCGTCGGCATCAATTTAAGGATTCAAGCCGCTCTAATGCTCGCGACTAGCTTAGCTCTGAGAGAAAGACAACATCTTTTCATTTGCGAAAAACTCTTTTAAAATTCGAAAGCAAAGAGTAGTATAGTAAAACAGCTTGCAAGTTACTCTTGTGACCGTATCCACTTATGAAATGTCTTTAGAAAGTGACTTGAGAGCTACTCGCCCAAATTGTACTCTTAAGTGGACACGCACGTAAATACTCCCATCATCGCAGTCCTGTTGTATGGTGCAGAGGCATAGAGATTGTCAAAAGTGGACAGAGGCTGCTTCGAGAGAAAAACACTTCAGGTGGTTTTTCTCCTATTTGAACTGCATACAAGCAAAAAGAGTAAAAAACCAGTCTCAGGTGTCTGGGTAATTTAAAGCGGATGGACACCAAAGCCCCGGCCCGGAAAATGTTCGATTCCACACTGGACTGACTACAGCGGAATAGGGAAGGCCGAGACTTATACGTAAGTGCAAGAGAACCTCGAAAAACTTCATGGCAGGGTACCGTAAATAGTTAAGCCTACAAAAATTGAAATTAATCCTACTATGTTTCACCGTACCCTGGACAGGAAAACAGTAAACTATGTCTGCAGCACCACCCGTTTGTCTTAAAGGACTTCATGAGAAATAACATCTAAGCAATGAACAGGAAATTACATATACAAAGACCTTAAGTCTAAAATTTGAGAAAACCGCCTAAGGCTTTAGCTCAAGGTAAAGAAATTGCGAAACTCAGAACCCAAACCAAGACCAGGGGCGATATGGCAAAAACTGATCTTTGCGTTTTTCATAAAACTTAGCAATTTGGTTAACTTATTTTTTCGCTAACACTGTTGTATATTTTTTTGAGAATATTTCAAACTTTAATCTATTGTTAATATCCTTACTTAAGACCAAGGAAAATAATATTTTAGAAAACTTTAAGACTAAGTAATTTATTTCTTGCAACATTGTGATAAGCAAATACGAACAGGTATTTGTGGCAAAGAGAAACATCTAACTCTGGCTATGTACTTATCGATGTCAATGCATTTCATCTAAGTAAGAACCTTCATTTACTAAGCTATTATGATTTTAATTTCAATTGCTGAAAGCGTTTACTTTGATATTTTCTTCTATTTGGATCGAAATCACACTTAAGTTCTTTAAAGGCGATCCATACCTTTTTCGAAAGGTAAACTTATTTGGAAGAGTTTGCCATTTAATTATCTTACAAAACGTTATTTCTCCTTACAATTTCCGTAAGGAAATTGCTAATGAATATTCGCCCATTTACAATCTATGACGTGAATACACTTTCAATTTTAGGGCATGGCATTAAGAAATGAGTATCTAGTATCTAATCATTTAAATGCTTTTCTTTTTTATTTTTCCATTCAGATTCAGTTCTATAGAAATGTTAAGAACTCTTGGAATATTTGGCCAAAGTTAGTTATGAATTATTTATTGATTGTTGACACTAAGGGGAAAATTATTCTCAATATATTTATTCGTAATTTATGCATAAACTTCGTTGAGCTCACGAATAAATTATGACATCCAAATTGTAAATTCCAAAGTGTCTAGCCAGATATTTGTGATAAATTCTTAAAGTATATAAAATATTAAAGAAATAGGTTTGAATAAAACAAAATCGAAATCGGGTGCGTGTACGTTCTGAAGTAACCTGCGTTTATATGGCTTCCCATCCGGTGTACATCAACCTACGGCACGCGATCAATAATTCACGTTTGCCTAAATAAATTCTAAGCCATTGGATATCGTCAATATTTTAGCGGACGTGATTATTTTATTGAAACAGTGAACAATTCAAAAAAGAAATTGATTATAGATTTGCATGTGGAATTAATTTAACGATTTTTGTTTTATATAACAAAATAAAAAACGAATTATCATTTTGAATTATATTCGAAAAAAAGAATACCACCGTAATGGCATTTCCAGATACGTGATTTGATCCACGTAATAGATTTGATATATTTAGAGGATGTAATTAAGTGTGATTTCGATAGTTTAAATTCTATTAATTTACGTAACAACTAAAGCTAAAATGAGAGTTTTAAATTGACAATTATGACCAAAGAAAAACAGAATCAATTTAATGTTTTGCATGCCCCAGAAGGAATGCTATATTGTTTACTGGAATACGGGTGTGGTACAATTATGATAACAAATAATTAAACAAAATTGAAAATTAAATAATTTTTATCATCACAATGTCCTATAAACCGGGTTAGAAATAAGGGCGTCCTTTTACTAAAGCTAGTATTAGACTGTCCTTGTAATGTGTCATTGCAGTAATCCTCTGACGTCACAATAAAACAGGTCAGTGCACAGTGGCTATCACACAAATGACTCAAGCTAATCATTGTTGTCCCAAAATGCGATGACTGTCAAAATGTGTCAGCGTGTCTCGGTGTCAGCGCAATGACATTGAAAACAATGACTATCACATGAAGTGGTCACTTCCAAAAAGCTGATCGTCGACCCTGAGCTGAAACTCCGATGACACTAGTCATTTTTAGCAATGGCCATCACATGGCGTCAATTAATTGAGTCATCGTGACTTGGTTTCCTTACATATTTTGTACTTCAGCTTTTTACTTGCGATTACATATAGGGACTATAAGACAAGTTTAGGATTCGTGAATATAAAAAAAATTGAGATAACAATCAAACATGACATTACGATCATAGAGAAGCCTAAAAAAGTCATTGACAAAAAATGTCCGTCTGTCTGTCTGTCTGTCCGGGTGTATATCGATCTGCAATCTAAACGGGTTAAGCGATTGCGTTCAAATTTGGTATGTGTGTATCTCTTGGCATTCCTCAGAGGGAAAATTGAAATTTTATTTGAAAAAAATTATTTTGTATTTTGTCTTTTATTTCTCTTAAATAACGCGGTAGAGAGTTCCATAAGCGAGTTGAATTGACAAAGAATTGACGTTTGACGTTCGGATGTAAGAGAAGCATAGCGCAGATGAGTGAGCATTTTGGATCTCTGCGAAGATGCCACAGTTATCATATCTTTGAGATACTGTGGTTCATTTGTAGAGAGAATGTTAGAGAGCATAAAAAGGGAACGATATTTAAGAAAGTTTTCGAAAGACATATTGAGAACACATTTAGAGAAAGTTGAGATACGGTCGTATCTGCGTAAGCCGAAAATGTAACGTATGAGGCTATTGAAAGCAAGATTTAGCTTTCTTTTGCTGACGGAGTCACAGTGTGAAAAGATTTCACAAACATACGTCAAAGTTGATACAATCAGCGTTCTGGCCAGTAACATCCGTACTCTAAAAGGGGTATAAAACTGTGTTGCCCACAAAGTTCGGAGAACGCTTTAAGTTTTACCTACGACACTGTTGATATGGTTATTCCATGTTAAAGTCCGGTTAAAAAACCAACTTGAAATTTCCTTGAGATCTTCATTAACACAACACACACCGTGCTTTATTAAGCCAATCGGACAGCTAAAATACAATTGCACGTCATCAGCATACATTTAAATCGAACAATGTTTAACAATAGATGGCAATTCATTTACATAAAGTGAGAACAAAAGAGGACCCAATATCGAACCTTGTGGCACGCCACGCGTAATTAATTGTGTTTCGCTCCGATTTGAAACCAATTTGTTGGATTTTTTTAAAATAAAACAAGTGTTTGGAGCCAACCATGGGAATTTTGATAAATTAGTTTTCGCTCCAACCTGAGTTTCAGATAGTCTGTTGACGTCTAAATGCCTGGATTTGTTGTTCAAAGCTGTTCCCGTACTTTTTGGACAGTTAGTCTTTCTCTGAAGTCTGAGAGATTTTTACCCTCCAAGTGAATGAAATCACAAGCTTCGAATATTGATACAGAAACTTCGGGAACACTGTATATTGTTTTTCAAGAAAAAAAACTTAATATTTCTTCAATAAATTGTTTCTTTTAAATAATACAAGGAATTTTAAAATGTATTTCCTATTCAGTTTTCACGATTACTAGTAACTCAAAAAATATATAAATGAGTACCAAAAAAAAAAACATTTTTATATTTCTATTAGCACATTATTTTGTCCGTGAGTGTAACCAATCGGTTGGGTTTTACGGCTGTATGGGAGGGAAAAAGGGCTTTATATATAAAGGTAATTGGATAGCATTTCAGCACTTTTATTTTAAGGTTCCATTTATCTTGATTCTTGACGTATATGTGTACAATGACGAATCCTAACAGTACATGGGTGATATACTGCAAAAGCAAATAAAGCAAACCACAACACACTCACAACAGAGCCTAAATTGGTCTCAAGTTCACTCATCAAATCAAAAATCAAGTGCGCTGCAATGCCTTCGATGGCTTTAACTATGACAGTTCGAGGTAACCAGACACCTGTTACTTGTAAGTGACATATAAAACCGTCAAAAGACTCGTATTTCAATGTATGTAGGTATCTAACTAACTACACATATTTTTTTATACAGATGCATGAATGAATGAATGAATGACGATGTAAGATTGCGGCTTGGTGCGGAGCGGCGCGGCGTATTGTGGTCTGAATTGAACGAAGTGTGTCACGGTAGCCAAACGCCAAACCAAGTCGGAGTCACTACCTACTTACTGCGTGCGTATAACCAAAATGTTGAAGCACCACCACCTGCTGGACAGGTATTTCTCGAATGCGCCGCGAATATTGAAAATAATTCCAATCAACGAGTACGCCGCGCCGCGTAAGTTTTGTAAAGTGTAAAAATGCAAAACAAAATTTTGGAGGTCAAGATGATGTTTGCTTATGGATTAGATTCTTTTTTTTTTTGATTCAATGTGTTTATAAAGGGCGATTAAAATTATTCCCTGACCAAATAAAATGATTTCGAGAGAAATTAAGGAATTCTGTGCTTGGAAAATAAATTGGATTTTTTGATACAAAGATTCAGATTATATTTTTGAAATGGCCGGTGTTTTTGCCAATTTTCCAGATCAAAAAACCAGATTGTTTTTAGCTGTCCCAATGTTGATTGATGTTGATACGTTGAATTAAACAAAATTAATCAGTCTTTTGTTCTGATCGGATCATCTACTGATGATGTGAATTTTCAAGACAGTGTGTAGAGGCATTTCGTATATGAGAATGTTGGTTGTTAACTAAAGGTTTTTTAAGCTAGGTACCTACGTACACATATCGTCACTCTAGTATTGAAATGCCGTAAACGCCAAACTGCGTTTTTCGAGCAGTCTTATTTTTTTTGTAACTGTACGCGCACAAGGGATTTGTGTTGCCCTTATAATGTTTAACATTGCGCGAGCATCGGAAGGTTGAGGAAGGAGGGACAGGAGGTGTCGATTAACATTGGTTTTGAATGTTATCAAATTGCAATGGCAAGGAAAAACCTCGCCGGGTTAACTATTTAAAATTCGTGTTGTTCGGCTAAAAAAAGAATCTTTATATTTTACGGTACGTCCGAAATTGGGCTCAAGGGTTAACTGATGAGTATTCCTTGCGTGGCGAGTAGTAAGGGTGAAATTTGTAAGGGAATAAAAGCGGTTTGGGGACGCTCTTTTCAAATCCGTTATCCGTTTGTTCCTATCTCTTCTAATTGCTGAGATATTCAGAATCATTTTGACGTATGTATATCCACCAAAATCATTAAGTTCAGTATGGTTTTGCCGTAAGTGCCAAATTTTGTCACATACGTCAAATTTTCCGTACAATTTAACATATAAACTTTTTTTAAGTAGGTATTTAAAATCATTAAGTTTAATTTTCTTTATTTGCTTTTTTAACTACTTTAACTTTAACTTAATATTCCTAAAAAAGCCTTTATGCACAATGCTGTGATTAGTTTGTTTGATCTTTAATAATTTTTTTGTTTTCATAAAATAAAATGGGCACGACTGGGTCGCACGTACTTGCTCTTATGTGTCTAATTACATTGGACGGCAAGATCTTTGACAAAAACAAATAACATTTACGTTCAAAATAACACAGTTTAAACTTATAAAAACTATCAAAACCACCAAACTTAACGGTTTTTAGTAAAAATGAAGTACGCCATCAAACGTCTTAAATAATAAAGAATTTATGAAAAAAGTATTTCGAAAATTGTAGGACGGATTTTGATAAAATCCTGTTTTTTATTTTTAGTTTTTTGAAAAAAAAAATTTGGTATGCAGTTTTTTAGAGTTTATTAGTATACGTGTGATTATAAAATTAAAAATTATTTTTTGATTAGTTTTAAAAATATTGATTTTTCAAAAAAAAAATTAAAAAAATTAATTTTTATTAGAAAAAAAAGTAATTCAAAATTTTGATATGCAGAATTGATTTGGATACCTAGATCTTTTCAAATATAAAATTTGACAGAAATAGACCCGTACCGTAGCAAGCCAAAAATTAAAAAAACCGTTATATGAAAGGTCCCGTTAATAGACTTTTTCCGTATATGTGGTTCTTATCAAATGATAGCCAATACCAACGAAAAAATTCTCAAAAATTTTTATCAAAATCGTTGGAGCCGTTTTCGAGAAAAGTCAGCTTTTCCTAAACGGTCGTATGGCAAGTACCGTTATTTTTAGCCCTAAAAATAAAATTTCAATTTCACCCTTTGGCATTCTAACCCGTCTAGGCTGCAGCTCGATATACACCCGGACAGACAGACAGAAAGACAGACAGACAGACATTTTTTGCCAATGACTTTTTTAGGCTTCTCTATGATCGTAATGTCATGTTTGATTGTTATCTCAATTTTGTTTATATTTACGAATCCTAAACTTGCCTTATAGTCCCTATAATCGCAAGTAAAAAATGGACTCTGAAATATAACTTTTTTATAAAATAAAAAATATTTTTTTTTTTTTGAAAATTTTGTTTTTTATTGAGAAGTAAAGACTTTTTCTAACGAAAAATAATCAACAAGAAATTTATTTTATTATTGAAATGCCGTATGTGCTTTTTTACGTACGTGTATGGAAAACAAGAAACTGTTGATTTTGTTGGCGTATACGACTATTCGTTATTCTTAGGTAATTTTACACATTTTTCAATAATCTGCATTGCGTATGTTGTATTCTAAAGAAGCCTGCAAAAAAATTGACAGAAAAATAATTTAAAAAATGCAATTTTTTCTTTCGGGCAGAGATTTTATTTACGTATATTGTCCTCTGCTTCGCCAATATATTGGCCATCTGATACTAACACTAACTAATACCAGACCTAATAGACTTTTTCGGCGTTAAAGGTATTAAATGAAATCATATAAGTACCTAAGGTAATTACGAGTTATCGTCAGATCATACTTCAGCAATTTTGTCACTGAGTGAAGCAGAAATAATAGAAAAAAGTAATCATATGCTCGTGAATAAGAGAACAAATAAACTGGAACGAATTCAGAGATAAACTTGAAAGTTTTATAAACCTAAGATCTCATATGCAAACAAATTAACAACTTGGTCATGAATTGATCATTTCTGACGTGCAACAGGCTGCAGAAGAAAGTACTTCAACTATTTCAAACACGAGAAAAAAAGAAATAAAATATCCTGTCGAAATAAGGGAGCTGATATTGGAAAAAAAAAGAGCGCGAAGAAAATGGCAAGCTACGAGATTTTCAGATCATAAGGCAGTTTTTAACTATCTTAACAACTAACTAAAAAAAAGAATATGTGAGTTCAAAAATGATTTACTTATGGAAAGCAGCGAAGCGCCTAAAAAGACCCCAGACACAAGACCCTCCAATAAAATCTCAAGATAGTAAATGGATCGTAAGCCCGAAACAAAAAGCCAAATACCTAAACAAGGTAAACCACCAACAGAAGTAACATCTTACAGACCAGTATCGCTTATACCAATCATGGCAAAAGTTTTCGAATAAATGCTCCTGAAAACGCTTAGCAAAATAATAGAAGAAAGAAGACTAATTCCGAGCCATCAGTTTGGATTTAGAAATAAACTTTCCACGATAGACCAATACGATTACAAATAAACAAATAGAATTACGGATTTTGTGAAAAAAACACTTAAAGAAAAACAAGTATGTTCGGTTCTATTCTTAGATGTTGCTCAAGCCTTTGACAAGGTTTGGCACTTGGGACTTGAGTGCAAACTGCATAGGGACCTTCCCAAGCAGTACTATGAAATACTGAAATCCTACGTTACGAACCGATTCTTTAGAGTACGGTACGGTCAAAATTACTCAGAACTAAAGAAAATTGAAGCCGATGTACCACAAGGAAGTGTCCTAGGACCAACCCTGTATTTGTTATATATACAAGGGACATTCCAGTGGCCACCTTTGCTAATGATACAGCAATATTGGTGCCAAATAAATCAGTTACAAAGGCTACTCAAAAAATGCAAAATGGAGTCGATAAAGATAATGATTGGACGCAAAAATGGCGTATCAAATTAAACGAAACGAAAATCGACGCATATAAACAGTATAGAAGTACCTTACTCCAATACTACCAAATACCTTGGAATGGCTTTGGATGCAAATCTTAAATGAAAAGAGCACATAAAAAAGAAAAGAGAAGAGCTAAACTTGAAGTGTACTGGTTACTAAAAAAGAACTCTGACCTATCTAGCCAGAACAAACTAATGTTATATAAGCAAGTACTGAAACCTGTTTGGACATATGGAATCCAACTATGGGGTTGTAACTACAAAGAAAACAAATGCTGAACCCATCCAAAAATTCCAAAGCAAGGTCTTTCGTGGAATAATTAATGCCCCTTGGTATACAAAAAATAACGTCATACCAATTCCGAGATGGAGATCGTCTTAAATGTACGAAACAGTTCGGAGATTAAGAAGAACCAAGCCTTATGACTGATGGTCTAAAAACTATGGAAAAGTGTTATTACTGTAAACTTCCCCAATGCGATTTAAAGAAAGCAAAATCTTTTATCGATCTTTCACAGATTGGTCCTGATTCACCGGTGGTTTTAGTGCAATGCGGTAAAAGTACTCGGTACCGATTATTACCGAGTGTCTTTTGAAGATTTCTATCGGAAAAAAAATTGATAGGGAAATCTAATTCAGATCCATCTCTACCATCAAAAGATCTGCAGCAGAAAATAAGGACCAGTATATGTTGCAGAACGATATTTACCCAGATGCAGATTTACCTCCGAGATCGGCCAGAACATTGCCGTTGTTAAAAAAGTACACAGGTAAAAGCGGATTTTTTTTGCCAAATTTTTGCTGGATAATAGTTTTTTGAATATAAAATATATTAGAAATCGCTGTGATTAGTTTCATAATTTAAAAAAAAGGCTGGAATATGGAGAATTTTACTATTTAAACAATTCTTTGAGCTAAAATGAGCAATTTTTTTTGAATATCATAGAATGCTTCTAGATACATTCGATTCCATTGAAAAGTATTGAAAAGTTAGCTCTTACTTGGAAATTTCATTACCACAGCTATGTATTTCAATTTATTCAACCGTAATTTATCCCACAGGTTTGTATTTTTGCGTAGTGCCCCGCGGCTTAGTGATTAGTGTGTCGGGCCGGGGTTCGAATCGCTCAGAGCCACATTTTTTTTTCAGTGGTTATCTCTTGTGAGAAACTGACAAAACCTCAAAGAGTTAAATTTGACTCGAAAAAAATGCATCTCAAGTAGCCGTTCGGACTCGACAGTAAATTGTAGGTCCCTTCCATTCAAACAGATTAACAACACACACACACCGGAATGGTTGAGAGTATGTCACTAGGCCTTGGCTCCTTAAGGAGCTGTCGCGCCAATAAAAAAAATGTATTTGTATTTTTTGGAGAAGTGTTTTCTGTTCATATCTAATAACGGTGCTCGATTTTTAACTTCATAAATAAGCTTTTTCGAATCAATTCGTACCAGACTCAATGAAAGACTAAGAGAAACATTTCTTGGAAGCCGAGACTTCAATTTCTCTCTGATTTGACTTTGATTTTTTTAAAAAAAGTCATTTAATTATATAATTAATAAAAGAATTTATTTATTAATTTATTAAGGGTGTTTTTTTTAGATGTGTGGTTTTCAACAATAAATAAAACGCATATAATTTAATGTTTTAAAAATGATTTCGGGCAAGTGGCAGCCGCGCCTGGTTTGAATAAATTCCATTCGAGGCCCAATTTGCGCAATTTCGTGAAAATCGAGATGGGTGGTTATCTCGTTTTGGGCTCATTCACCGAACGTGCGACGCGCTTGATGGTCGTTCGGCTTCAATTCTTGCACGAGTTGGATTCTGTGAGTCCACAAAGCAAGATCCTTCCGCAAAAGCTTCCATAAAGTGGATGGCGCGCGATGGCGGATGGACTCATTCGGGTCTTCTTCGATATTCCGCTCCACCGAACCGAACCATTATTTTGGTAATAAATTTGCACGATTTGCAAACGTTGTTTAAAAGTAATTCTATTCATTATGAAATGAAATGGCAAACCAAACTGAGCATAAATCATTTGACAGCTGTCAAAAAGAACAACTCCGAAAAAAGTATTGCCAGATTGAAAAGCACATCATTTTTATTTCGTCCCGGGCAAAATATTGAAATCCCGTCAAAGAATAATTTGTTTGGAATGGACTTATAACGTTTTGTTTGACGTCCAAAGGGTCAAGCTTTTAAGCCACAAAGCACAGTAAAACTTGACGGATGATGCTTATGTTGTGGGGTTTCTCTTGGTGAGATGTAGGCCCAATTTAGCTGATTGAAGGTAGGTATTATGAATTATGACAAAAATGTCATATTACCATTATGCCGGATGTAATGCTACCGTGGGCCAAAGAAAATATGAATCTAAAATTGCGTTTTTAGCAAGAAAACGACCTAATACATTAGGCAAAAAAAAAAAATGTGGTTTGAGAGAAATAAAGTCAGTGTTTTGGACTGCCCTTTTTAATCCCAAAACTTGAACCCATCGAAAAACAATTGTTTACAAAACAAGTTTAATGTCTATATTTAGTTTGTTTCTTATATATGAAAAAATTATCTTTACTTAACTTGCACACAATGTAGGTTTTTAAACAAAACTACCGAGTGTTACTATTATTTTGGCCATAGCTGTACGTTTGTTTATGTACCTATAAAAGTATAAGGTTTCATCAAAATCTTCAAAGACATTAGGCTTTTACCGTTTCTTATTTAAAGTAAAATTAATTTCCGAAGATAACTTTTCATTAAACTCATTACATGTAATAATATGAACAAAATCAGTTCAGCTGATAAGGCAGAACGCAGAGGAACGCAGAATTTCAGAACTAACTTTTTGAAACTTGTATCATATCTAATTCATTCAAAAACATAGTCCCCTATACAAAAAACCTCAAAGTGCGAAATCTCACCGGCAATGGCAACATACAACTTCAACCCAGATGGTTAATCTATGTTTATCCAGCAATCAGAATTAAAAATTAAACATTAAATTAATTGCTTCTTATGAGCTCATTGACTCCCCAAAATTCAATAAATATCTCGCATAAGTATCTCGAATGTTTACAAAATATACTAAAGTCTGCGACGACTTTGTGTATGGTCAGTGTTTCGTCTAATCATTCCAAATGGAGCGATGAGTAAGCTAATGTGAAAAAATACCTCATTATGATGGCACTATTGCTTAGCTAGTCATAACAAAAACTACGACTTGGGATTACAAATTTTTGTTTTAATTTTTATTTTATAAATTGAGAAAAAAAAACAGAAAATAGAAAAAAATGGGAAATGAAAATATCAACTGACACACTTGGACGGTTTTATTTTCTTTATACTGTGACTGATTAAATTAAATTAACTGAACTCTATTGTGATTTTTTTTAAATTAAAGGCTTTTCATCCGATAACGAGCTCATTATATACAAAATTATGTACTCATAAGAGATTAAAATTTATATCAAACACACGGTTTTATTTTTTAATGATAATTCCATTCTAAACAGGAAGTAGAGAGAGAGAGAGAAGAATAATGAGGGACAGTGAAAGCTTTCTCTGGATTTGTTCAACGGAAAACGGTTACGGCGAACGTAAACAAAATGTCCACCTCAAACTGTTGCATCCCACACTTAATGAATGACGTGTTCCCTTACTTTATCCTTCAACAATCAAACCACTCCCAATATATTTATCTTCTGTCTGGCGACACAAATCATCACTTACAACACTTCCACTTTTATTTCGAACTCTAAATGCTTTCGTAATGAATCGAACTGATGGCATTGTCTGTATAGATTCCAGCTGCGTAAATTAATTAAAGAAATAAAATTAAAAAAAAAAAAACAAAAAAAACTGAAACTTTGCACTAAATTTGTGCTGCACGAATCTATTTTTTTTTTTTTTGCCCGCGTCGTTGCACTGAGAAATAAAAATATCCAACGAACTACGACGAAAACTAACCAAGACTGTCTTCACCTTAGCGAAGTGTACACAGAACTGACGACTGGGCAAGCAGCAGAAGATTATCAGGCGCCGACGATATGCAATTTCTCGACGACGCGACGACCGACAACATAGCGCGCCAACTATCAGACTCGAAAAGCCTATCCAACAACCTCCATCGCCTTTCGTCGCACTAATGCCAAGTCTACACAAATCGGTAAGGCTCATGTTAGTGGGGATGAAGCTCAGGGTTGATGCTTTATCTTTAAGTCCCCAACACAGGCGGTCGGTGAGGCGGCAGCACTGGGTGGCATAATGGGGGGTTGTTGTTGCCATTGTCGCAACAAGGCCATAAAAGCCCATGAAGCTTTTCATGCTCTAGATTTCAGCATAAACTAATACACCAAAGGGGATGAATAGCAGAGAGCAATGTGAGGGTGGCAGTCAAGGCCGTGATCAGGGGGGTGATAATCAAGGTGTAAAAATGTCCATATAAGTATTGTGGTTTTGACACTTTTTATAAGTTCAGGCCGTGTTATTATGGAAAGTAAATGTTACTTTTTTATGTCAAATATCTTGCCTTTCAATGTGATTATACATATAGGGACATGTACGTGCGACCCAGTCGTGACCTTTTGTATTGTGGTAGTTATTAGAAAATATTTGATTCGTTTCCCATCTTGCAATCAAATTCAATATAAATAAACATATAAAGGGGAGTTAATCATTGCTCTTTCAACTCCCTCCGATTTCTTTTCTTTTTTGACGTGATAACATCTTATAAATCGATGACAGGCTACACATACGAAATAACATGACTCATGCTGATAATGCTGAGAAAAGTGACGCACGCTGCGATACTGTGGTTCTTTCAACCAAAATCGATCGCAAGGACCAGGCGAATATGAAAAAGAACGCAAATTTCTAAAATAATTCAAAAAGAACAAGAGAAAAAGAAATACAAAATAGGCGGAGTTTTGTTAAAGCAGAAAGTAGATGTAGATATTGGGGTGTGTGTGTGTGGATTTAACGAGAGGGTTTGTGGGTGTGAGTTAACGGGCTGTATGTTGGTATTGCTGCTATCAATGTTTTCTTATGACGTTATGACATAAAATTATCGTCCGTAAAGCGAATTTACAGACAACCAACTCTTTCTTCAATTTTATTGATTTAAACAATCAATGCTCCCTAAAATAGAATACAAAATTTTGATAAGTTCGTTACGATACGTTTGACCAAAATAAATGTTAGTGGTGAAGAGACGAATAAACATAATAAGGGTATTCATGCAACGTCGTAAAGCCGTCTTGAACGTGTTAAACGTCGGAAAGAGTATAAAACATAGTAAACCAGCTATCAAAATGTTTATAGAAAATCTTTTTTGTTTTTGTGTATTTGTGCTGTAAACTTGATCGAAAACATTGTAAAATGTTGTTTGGCTACGGCCTTGACTATCCTTCAATTAGAGCAAAAACAAACTGAGGGCAATGAACTGCTTTGAACATTCATTTCAGCACAGAGGAAAAACCAAGCCATTACCACCCACTGAATAAGGAAAGAGGAGCTTTTTTCCAAGACTATTCAACAATCGAGGAGGTTGAGGTTGTTTTTTTTTTTTTTTTTTTTTAAGTATTAAAAGCAAAAGACTATTTCATTAATTTCTATGGGAATGCATCAAACATTAATCCGGTTCACATCTGTATATTTGGGAATTGAAAATGAATTCAGAAGGAATTAATTTAAACTAAACTATGTAAAGGAACCAATCAGATGAAGGTATTTGGGTTTGAATAAAATTAAACAAAAGACAAGGAAAATTCAAAACATTTTTTACGAGCGAAATGAACCCATCCAACCATAAAGAAGCTATTCTATAAATCAGGGAGCGAGTAAATGGATGGAAATACCTGTTACAATGTATGTATATAACTAAGGTGTGAACAAAAGCCATTTTTGCCACTTGGGCCTCAATCGAGGTTTGTTATAATAAAAAGAAGCTTAGTGGTTTAGTGGAAGAAAATAAAGAGGTAAAGGAACAAAGGATTAATAAGAAATAGCTATCTTCAGAGGCTTAAGTAAATAGTTAAGTAAAATATGAATATTTTCATTACAGAAAAGTATAAATTGAAGTAAGCCCTTAAAGCACTTACTAATACAAAAAGCATACTCAATACAGATTTGTCGAAACATAAACTTGGCCGACTAAAAATTCGAATCGTAAAATGGAAATGCATCCACGAAATGAATGACCTTGCTCCTTTACTTACCATAGCCCATCGTACATTGTGAGCTTGGAGTAAATCTCACAAAACTTATTATACATCATTGATTGAAATGGGCATATGGGCTCTGGTATGTGCGTCAAAAATTGGAACCATCTGGAGATGGTTCACCATTTTCTAAACGAATTGTAAGCGAGTGTTGTTAGAGTGAGAGTTATATGTTCTGTGAAAGGAATTGGCCAAATTGCATAACGAATACATTTAGTTTGGAATGAGTTTTGTTTGTGCAAGGGTCTTGAGATTGCTCCTGTTTCCATCAGATGGAAACGATGGATAAATCACGACGCCATATTCGCATTCTTCGTATTCGTGGTGATGAACAATGCTGGCTCAACGGTGACGAACCAAAATGCACACCTATGCTGTTAGTTTCAAATTCTTCCACTGGAATGTGTTCTACTTCACAGAAGCTTTGCGATTCAATGATTTCGTGCATAGCAAATATTGAAATGTTGATGTTTTTTATTTTCTTTTATCGTTGGTTGAATACACAGATTACAAAAAAAAACAAAAACAAAAAAAGCATGGCATTTTTGCCGTCTGCCTAGTTGACAAAACATTAAAAATTAATACATTTAGTGTGAAAAGTACAATTAAATTTTTCATCAAATTTATAAATTACAATTATTTATATTCGTTAACAAAAAATTAAAAATGATATCTTTTAAAAACTTTCATTAATGATTTGGTTTCTATAGAAAAGAGCTAGTCTGCAGAATTTGTATAATTTTTTAATATCTAAATTGTTAAGCAATAGTATAACTTGGCTTTACGTCAACATGTCACTTCCAAATGCATCTCTTCTAAATTTTTTTAAAATTGGACACCTTCCAAATATAAAGTGGAGAATATCTTCTCTTTCACCAAAGTTGCACAAAGAGCAAACTATGGGTAAATCATCTTTATGTGGTATAAAATTTAGTTCTCCCCGCAGCTTTACTATCATTGATATTTCGGCAGTACTGTTGACATCATTAAAATAATTCCTCTCTTCTAATTAATGATTTAATTTACTGTATAGTTGTCTGTAGATAGATCCGGTTGCATCATTTAAGTATTTTTCACGCTGCCTTAAGTCTACTGCAGCAATGAGTTGGTAAAGCGAAGTTTCTAATTCTTCACTGTCCAGGTTTAAATTTATCCCACAGTCTGCCGCTAGATCCAGCCAATCAGCACACCAGCTGGTTTTGTTCCTTATGACTTGGTAGTCGATTATCATCCATCTTTAAAAATTTCATTACATACTCCACTTTCATTTTTAAGGTTCGTATGAACAGGGGCGACAATCCTGTCTCTGACATGATAACATAGTTAAGTGTACCATAAGTAGTCGGAAGATTTATTTGCAAAAGTACCGTAGAAGTTTCTCCACTGTATCATACTGGTTCGTTCCCCAAATCTATGCTGATACTGCTTCAAATATTCTAAATTTACTGCTATGAGCTATACTTTTGTTATGAAAACATTTATTCCATGTTGCGCTAATTGCACATTTCGCCTTTATTAGCTTCTCCTTCAGATGCCTTTCCATACTCAGGTTTCGCGTGAAAATAACTCCTAGATATATGAATTCCGTAACAACTTCGATGTTCTCTTCATTATAATGCCATTTTTCGTTTGCACATTTGCGCCCTCCCTCCCCCACGTTTGAATATCAAAACCTTGGATTTGTCCAGGTTAACTATCAATCTCCAAAGCAGACAGTATTGAAATAAGCGATTTATCATCAACTGCAACGATTCAGGAGAGGCTGCAAAAAGAACAATATCATCCGCAAACATCAATAATTTGATTAACTTTCCAGCGTATTCAACTCCACATGGCAAGAGGTCTACCAGATCATTAATAAACAAAGCAAACATGTTTGGGCTCAATGTTCAACCTTGCCTGACTCCTGATTGTGTCTTAAATCCTTCAGATAGCGCTTCACCATTACATACTTTCGTTATTGTGTCGCCGTAAAGATTCTGTATGACCCTTCCAAAATTCCATGACATACTATAACTGTAGAGCTTGTAAATTTGCGCCTTTCTATCGATCATATCGAATGCAGATCTAAAATCTACGAAAAAAGCATACAACTTCTTTTCTTTTTCAAGGAATGTTTCCGCAATACTTTTGAGGGTAAAAATGTGGTCAATCGTTGAATATCCACTTCTAAATCCTGCCTGAAACTCCTTCAGTAGTTTGTTGTTATCGATCCATTTATTAAAACGTTTTTGCAATATCAACGTAAATATCTTGTATGAAGCATTTAGAAAGGATATAAGTAACTCTGTAATGGAAATTGAAATGGAATGGAAAACGATATACGAAATTCGCAAACTTCTGGTTTTCCATTGTTCTTGATCAAAGCGTGATCTGGACATTAGATTTGATGAACACACTCTACTCTAACCGGGCAAGACCTAAGGACGTTAACCACCTTTCCTAGTGTTAATCTAAGACTTCATTAAAACCGCAACAACTGCTTATGACAGGAGCTGACTAGCGTTCATAAGATTACTTTAACTCAGATCAATCTAAATGACTGAAATCAGAATATTTGGCATAATTAAAACTACCAAACCCATAACAACCGCTTAATCGTCGAAAAATTAACCCCACTTGCCGAAATTTAGCCAACCGAAAAAAAACTTCAAGACAGCAATGACAGCAGGTATTTCAATGAAGATTACTACACCATAATCGGCAGCCGCGATGACGGTAGGTATGCGATTAATATTAATATAGGTCAGTACAACATTTCAGACACGCACAAGCAATTCATATAAAAGTACGTAACATAGTTGGCTTCAACCGGCTTTGCTTGCAGACGTTTGCCATCAAACAAAAAGAAACACACTATTGCACGGATTGGGCTCATCTTGGTTTGTTTCAAGTTGACAAATTACTATAATACTTATTGTGGTTTGTCATCGTAATTATTAATTTCTTTTGTTTTCATTTCTATATTTTGCCTGGGCTATTACATCTTCTCGTAATTGTTGTAAGCACATGGGTATTGCTCAGTCAGAGTAGTTATCAAATACTTAATCCACGGTATTGCGACATGTTTTTTTGTTTGTCTCAATCAATTTTCAAGACAATAGTGAGGTCAACGTATTCTTGCATTTTAATTACACGTGACCTTGGAATCGATTGGAATAAACACGTGCTGGTAGATAGGGACTGGCGTCATCGGAATTATGAGTAATTCAATATACGGGTTAGGCTTTAGAAATTATTAAAGATCTTGGATAAAATGTTTAATCAAAGAAAATTTATTGAAATTTTGATTGTAGTGTAGCAAATCTCAAATCTCATATTCCGCCTCTATTCCAATGCAGTCGATTGTGCTGAAATAGAGTGGGGATTCAGTACACTTGCTTTTGATAGCCGCAAATGTGAATTCTACTTTTTTGCGAACTAGAAGAGGATTTACAAACAAGGAATCGTAAAAACACAACAAAAGCATTCCTCAACGGCAACACAATAGGAGCTAACAATCTTACTTCACCATTGGTTTATATAAAGCGATGGGCAAGCACACCAATGTTTCCTTCGTGAGGTATGATTGATTTAAAAGTTCCTTTACTGCCCGATTAATTTGGTCTTACAGTTTTCTAGGACTTCTCCAGAACCCCAAAAGAGATGAATGTTGACTCGTAACCGTCTAATAAAAAAAAATTATATTGATCGGTTCCAAAGAAAGTTATAAATCTAACTTGAGTCAATGAGATTCGTCTTTCTAAAAGACAGATTTGACGAGTGCTGTTTTCTATCTGCTTTGAATAGGACCAGAAGAGCAGGAAAGACAGAAAAGTGTATGCTAGTTGTTAACGTGTCTGCACTTGGAACAAATAAACACATAGACTGTCATTGTTTAACTTTTATATCATTAGCCCGCACTAAAGGGATTTTGGCTACACTTATAGTATTGATTAAACACAGCGAGGGCGTTAGAAAATAGGGAAGGATGTAAAAGGAGGTAGTGATGCATGATGATGATGATGTTTTAAAGTCCTGCACTTTAAAAGGGGAGGAAAAAACAAATTGCGGCAAGGCATTCCACATTCACGTGGTACGGCTAAAAAATGAATCCATGTATTTGACAGTACGTCCGAAGCTGGGCTAGGGTGAAAAACTTATTGAATCTTCGAGGGTAACTTAAACATTTCGCATTTTTTTAGCGACGTCAAGTACGTGGTCATTCTACAGAAGTTGGTCTGTAAACTGTAATGCACATACCAAGAAATAAGAAGTGTTCGGTGTTTCTTTCATGCAAGTTTCACTCATGGATACTGTCAACACACTTTGTATTGAGCAATTTCGAAAGGTACATGATTACAAATCCAACAAAGGAGAATTTTATAGAGTCCAAATGCACGCTTTTTTGGTTTGATGCCATAGCCTATCAAGTGCCTTAGAAATATCAAGTGCAATAATCTTAATTTCCCCAAAACGATGGAGTGATTTGTTCCAAGTTTCGGAAAGATATACCATGAGGTCACCACTGGATATATTGATGAAAGCCGTACTGCTTTCGATGTTCGAGATATTTTCTAAGCTGAAAATGAATCAGGGTTTCCATGAACTTGGACAGTAGGGACGTAGATGCAATTGGTAGATAGTTTGAGGAAGATTCACTTTTTTCGAGACAGGACGAATGCTTTTTTCCATTGAAAAGCTGACGCAGTGGTTTTGCCACCGTTGAAGGTTGCTCGTAGGTTTTGAATGAAAAAAAAAATATTCACATCATTCTCCACACACTCAACTTGTGTCGAACAACCAAATTCTAAAGTCTTATTAATTAAGTTAATAGTCGATTGCAATAAATTTTTAGATGCACTTGCTCTTTTTTAATTTCGTGCTTTGTCCTCGATTCAAATAGAAAAAGATGCACGACTGGGTCGCATGTAATTGATTTGATAAAACCCTGTTTTTTATTTTTAAGTTTTTTTAATTTTTTTTTAATTTTGGTATGCAGTGTTTTAGAGTTAATTAGTATGCATGTGATTATAAGATTTAAAATATTTTTTTTATTTGTTTTAAAATTATTGATTTTTCAAAAAAAAATTAAAAAATTTATTTTAGTTACAAAAAAAGTTATTCAAAATTTTGATATGCAGAATTAATTTGGCTATCTAGATCTTTTCAAATATAAAATTTGACAGAAATGCAGAGCCGTAACCAAGACTTTTCCTATAAATTTGGTTCTAATCAAATAATAGCCAATATTAACAAAAAATTCTCAAAAATGTTCATCAAAATCGTTGGAGCCGTTAGGCCAAAAAATAAAATTTCAATTTCCCCTCTGGGGAATACCAAAAGAATCACACAAACTAAATTTGAAGATAATCACTTAAGCCGTTTAGGCTGCAGCTAGTTATACATACTGGCAGACATACAGACAGAAAAAAATTTCATCGTAATGCCATGTTTGATTGTTATCTCTATTTTTATTTGCGATTTTAGGAACTATAATGCAAGTTATGCATTAGTGCAAAAAAAATTGAGATAACAATCAAACATGACATTACGATGATAGAGAAACATATTTGAGTTACTAGCAATATTCTGTCCGTCTGTCTGTCTGTACGGATGTATTTTGGACTGTAGCCTAAACGGTTGGGCCAATCGTCTTTAAATTTAGAACTTAGGCTATTCTGACATTCTACAGAGGATTTTTTTCAATTTTTTTTTTAACTCAAAAATTAACGGTTCTTGTCATATAACCGTTATGTAAAAGCTTATTTTTCTCGAAAACTGCTTTAAGAATTTTTATGAAAAAAAATCAAATGCTTACTGCAGTAAGCATTATATTTTGGTGAACAAAAAATTAATATGGTGTGTTTAAAACGTTACCTCCCATAGGACCGGTTTATTTCTTCGACTTTCTTGAGAACTGGTGATCCGATCACTATCAAAAATACTCAAGAAGATGTAGGTAGCCTAAGTAATTTCGCATTAATTTTTTTCGAAAACTTTTTTTTGTATTTTTTATATTTTTTTTAATTTTTTTTTTTTTTTTTTTAAAGTTAATATTTTGAAAACGGCTAGGTAATTTTTTTTTAAATTTTGTTTTAAATGTATGTTTTTTGTGCTTAAGTTTGTAAAAACCGCTCCTACGATTTTGAAAAAAAAAATTACACTTTCTTACATTTCTTACTCAAAACAATTTAACCTACTTTATTCGAACAATCAAAAGTCACAAAAACCGGATAAATGCTTTGATGTTCACTTTAATTTTCTTAAATTTTATTCTACAATGTGACCGCACATATGAGCAAGTACGTGCGATCCAGTCCTGCAATTTACTTTTATATTCACGAATCCTAAACTTGCCTTATAGTCCCTATAATCGCAAGTAAAAAGGATGCATTTATAATAAAAAAAAAAATATTGTATTGGCCTTACAATCAAGGAAGCTGAAACCAGAGAATTTTTGACCAATTCTTAAGTTTTAAGTAAGACTCAACATAACATAATGGTTCACTAATAAGAATAAGCTAGCAGTCGAAATATTGAACTGGGTTTATAAAAATGAGTGGAAGTGGTTTAATTTCCAGAAAGTGTCAAAGTAAAAGTTTTGCTTTGGTTTAAGTTTACTTACAACTATGGACTAAATGCTCGCTTTAAATCAGTCTTGATTTACAAAAAAGGTCATCCATAGTATTCACAATCACAATTTAATCACTTCCACTTGTTTATTTTTTTCTCCTATCAATGTTACAATAATTTACTTAAATATATTTTAACTGATTTGTTTAAAATTGGATTCTATTTGTTTTTGTCATGAAAGGTCAATATTTCTTGTCTTTGCAACAAAGTCTCAATCAAATCAAATGAATACAAAGATCATGGCTTATATATGTGCGTTTGGAATGCAATGTTCTATTCATAGCTTCACATTTCACTCGCGATTAAATTTTAATCAGTGATGAGTCATTATTATTAACAAAAAATGAAAAACATAAAATTTCATCTCGAATGATTTATACAGATGCTGATGCAATTGAAGTGTAATTTTTTATGTTTTTTTTAGATAGAATTTTATTTTTCAGTTCATTAAACAGAAGGCATTTCGTGCCCAAGGTCAGCAGAAGACTATTAAGTCTTCAAATGAAAAATGTGTTATTTTGGTTGCGGTGTTCAATTGATAAATTAAGCATCCATGTCTCTTAATACTCCGGCTTTTAATTTGTATTGACCCCGCTTGGCTTCACTTCACATGTACAATTAATGCCATCAGGTGTTTGTTCGTGGATAACTGTCCAGTTAACGAGAATGGTTTAGCTAGATTTACATGCAGTACCTATTGCACTTTGGTTTAGATTCTTTCTTCAAAAATCTTTTCAATACATATGTGTGCAATGAGCACATGCAGCCTTGTGATTGCCATTATGCAAGATTGTTCCACGATAGTAGGCACTAAAGGTTGTGTAATCGTAGTTGGTATTGTTGACAATCTTGCGTCGCATATTAAGTGGCAAATGTTCAGGTTTCTAAGACGGTTTTCAAGAATGTCTGTGGGAAGGCTGTGTAATTAAACTTGAAAATAATTTATTACGTTCTTAAGCATTGTTTTGTAAGATTGGCTAACCTCAAGAGTTATTTGCATACACCATTCTAAGCTAAAGTCAATTTTAATAAAGTGCCCCTTTAGCAAAGTTGTGAAATGCACGGTTAAGAACTTAAAAATAAGTTCTTCGATATTCATTGAAGTATTCTTGGTCTTATTACTATATAACTATTTTCTATTCTTACCTCAAAATCAGGTCCGGGATATGAGATGTTCTTGAGCTTTTCAATCTCGTCTTTGTACTTTCTACAATTAAAATAAGCAAGTACAGTCACATTTAGACTTCAGAAGTTTGTATTTACAAATCAAACTTACCTATTCAATTCATCAGTTTTGCGGCGTTTCTCAGTCTCCTTGTCCAGCTTTTTTCTCCACGATTCATCACGTTCAGCAATAATTTCTAGGCAGTGTTGTAGTGTAGTTATAACACCAGCTGTTGTAGCACGAAACGTTATTGATTCACCCTGCAAGAAATATTCAAATATACTTTTGTTGCAATCAAAACTCTTTGATTCACCTTAAAGTCAATTGGTTTTAAACCATCGCCAAGATCGAGGGGTTTTCCTGTTGTTTTATTTATATCAGCACAAGCATCAAAATATCTACAAAAAAAATGTAAAACTAAATTAAAGATTTTTTTTTTAAATTTCGGTTTCTTTGCCTTTGTAACGTTTCAATCTGTCCAAAGAG
Organism: Platycheirus rosarum; assembly: GCA_963971375.1. Classification (NCBI taxonomy): domain Eukaryota; kingdom Metazoa; phylum Arthropoda; class Insecta; order Diptera; family Syrphidae; genus Platycheirus; species Platycheirus rosarum. The sequence continues at coordinate 273,841,285 of OZ020507.1, forward strand.
AATATCCTTGAATGTTTCGATTTCACCAACTTTCTCCTTCAAATTTCTTTGTGTTTTCTTCAGACTACTACCACTGGCAACTGATAGAGTATTTGATTGTAAGGACATTGTACTTCCGTGACGTCGCAATGATTGCGTATCTGTACTGGTCGACTCTTCTTTATATAATTGAAGGACTTCAACCCAATGCATTCGATCGTCGGGAGTTTCTGCTCGAAGGCACCAATTGTTGTAATTGTTAACCATGACGTCGAAACGTAACTCGTCGGATTCGTAGGTCTAGAATCAAAAAAAAAATATAAGATAAGCCTAGATTAGGGTAAATAAATTTTTGAAATAGCTCAGGAGAAATCCTTCGTTTACAAATCCCTTTAACAATCCTAAAGGCATTTGTGGATAACAAGACGGCAGATATCCCGGTTGCAGTTTGAAATAATTTCTAAATATTTTTAAACCAATAAATAACGTCTTTCTTTGTATTTCGAAAACTGCATTCACATAAAAAATTTAACTCCTACTGAGGCATAGGGCAACAACAAGATCACAGCTAAATATCTTCAGGGTTGGGGTGATGCTGGTAAGCTCGCCCGTAAAAAGTACAGATTCAGAACCCGACAACAGGGCCTAGGAAACAATATGATAACACGGCGACGAAACAAGCAACGACCACCCAGAAATTGGCTTACGCAGACGGTAGACGTCAACAAACAGTAAAAGACTCTTTAATCTTGATCGAGAAGGCGGCACAAAACCTGGGGCTGAATATTCATGAAAGGAAATCAAGTACATGGTGGCTGCATCTGCGAGAAATATTGATCCAACAATCAGGGTAATGGAGCATGAATTTAAAGTAGAGCAATCCTTTAATTATCTTGGGCCAAATGTAGCAGCCGATAATACTTTGGAGGAAGAAATACGCGAGCGTCTGCTAATATCCAAAAGAACTTAATATAGTCTGTCGATGCTCTTCAAATCCAGAAACCTTACCATAAAAATTAAGCTGATGCTTTACAAGACTATAGTCTTAGCAGTACTCACATACGGATCCGAGACTTGGGTGCTACTAAAAAGCATTCTGATCTCTTAACCAGAATTAACGGAGAATTTTTTTCTTCGTGTGCGATTGAGGGCAATTCCGGAGAAGATACAACTATGAATTTTATGAAATCTATGTAGTATGTATAGTATGCGAATGATCCTGGGTTCGAATCCAGTTCATAGCCACCTTCTTTGCCGGGGTACTGCCTCTTGCGAGGAACTGACAAAACCTCCAAGAGTAAAATTTGTCTCGATAAAGTGCATCTCATTCGGACTCGGCGGTAAACTGTAGGTCCCTTTAATTCTTACAGATTAACAACACACACAGGAATGGTTGAGATTATAAGTCACTAGGCCTTGGCTCCTTAAGCAGCTATCGCGCCAATAAATTTATTAAAATTTATTTATTTATGAAATCTATGTACCTTGAATTAGACAGATGTGGAAAAAATAAAACTCGGTAGACTATGGTGGGCTGAGCACCTAGCTCGCAAGAGCGAAGAGGAACCAGCTCAGTGCTTGCTTTGGAAGGATGGCATATATCAGGGTGCCCGAAGCCTTGGGGTGCGAAACTGGAAGGCGTCGGCCAGCAATCGGGATATGGAAGAACGTTTTGAACAAGGCCAGGACCGGATCCCGATTGTTGCGCCGATGATGATGATAACTCCATGGAAGTGCAACAACCGGAGAGTGTTCGATTAGTTGTTTCTATCCATCATTGTTGTCACCAAACCCAAGTATTTGTGTTTTTTTAATGATAGTGGCCCATGTGCTGGCTTGGGTGTTCCGTAATACATTTTCAAGCACAATGTTGAACATCGATGACCAAGTGATATTTTTTCCAGATTTGGTCGATAAGTCTCCAACCGCTTTTGGAGGGACCTATTATTCCGTCAGCAAACGGCTTAGCCAAGAGTAAAAAATCAACGTCTCAGATGGCCGGGTCATATGGAGCGGATAAACATCAATGCTCCGGCTGGAAAATTTTCGATTCCACCCCAGAGGGATGAATATGTAGAGGAAGACCGAGACTCAAGTGGCGCACACAAGTGGAAGAGGACCTCAACCGACTTCACGTGCGAAACTGGAGGCAGCTAGCTAGGGACCGAGCTGGTTGGAGTAGCTTGTTGGTTGAGGTCAGGTCCAGGAAGTAAATGCCTTAAGACATCCACATAATACGCTGGACAAAATCTTAGAGGCGATATTTAACAGCTAATTCCTGTTTAGTTAAGCCAGAGTAGCCGATTTCTTTTTTTGTGAAACGGGCAGATGTTACTGAGATCCCAATCATCGGGCATACTTTCTCCGACCATATTTTTGCAGATGAGCTAGTGAATGCACCTGACCAGGTCATCTCCAGCATGTCTTAAAAGTTCCACTTGTTGCCCATCGATACAGCTGCTTTGTTCGTTTTTCGTCTGGCAATGGCTGGATGAGTTGGATCTCATTTTGGTCGGAAGGATGTAATTGTTGGTTGTCATTTAGGTTGACTGGTCCAGGTCGATCATTAGCGGGATATTGGCGGTCATCGTCATTCAACAACTAGTTGAGGTAATCTCTCCAGATGGTTGACATCGACTGCGTATATACTACAGTGTTTTCATCAAAGGGCCCAGAACGGCTAGTGAAACCTGATATTGACTTTTTCACTCTTCTGTAGACAACTCTTTCCTGTTATAACACCTCTGCTCCCCTGAATATCTTCCACTTCACGTTGCTGGTAAACTTTTTTCTTCCTCCTGAGTAAAGCGTTTCTCATTCTTCCTTCGCATAACGTAGATATAGATTAAAATATGCTTTAGTTCTTTTGCGGAGCCCCGACCTGTATGTCTCCTTTTTGACTTGTTTGCCTGAGCACATTCGGAGTTGAACTAGGGGTTTCTCGGAGGTTATTGTGAGAAGTCCAAAATCCCTGACACTGCGTTTCTTGTGGCTTGTTTACATAGTTACCGTTGGTTTTCGGGGTTCATTTTGTCAGTCGGGGAATTTACCGCTAGTTCAAGGGATAAGTAATCGGTATAAACTGTGCAGGTCGCCTCCGAAGATAACAGTTTTTTACTAAATATGGTTTCTGCAGTTATTACTTTAATTAAACTGCTTCAACAGAACCTATTCCAATATATACAGTTTAAAGACCCATCGAATCAGCAAATGTAAAATCCTTTGATGTTTAATTACCGCTTTTTTTCATGGATTTAGGGCCACCAACATAAGAATCTACTTGGCAGGTTAATAAAGCTTACAATAGACTCACCGCGACTTGAAAGAAAACTCGCTTAGAAACCCTTCCAACAAAAGAAAAGAAACCCTCTAATTATACTTAAGTTCCTTTCACATCTTCCACACTTTGCATTCCATTAATCACAAAACAAATTGAAACACACTGCAGCCCTAACCACCACCACCACCGTGCCATGCAGAGGTCAGTCAAATGATTATAAAGTTCAATTGAACCGCTTCCGGTTAATTGTACTTCGTCTATCAATAAATTTATTTTGTACAAAAACTGCGCACAAAGTTTTGCTTTTGGAAACAACAAGAATCAATTAAAAAGAATAGGAATTTTAATAAGAGATGTATTACCTTTATTGTGGCCTTGCTAAGGCTGATTGCACCACGACAGCCAAAGTCGCTGTCTGTTTCGCTTTTATAGTAGGACAAGGTGCCATCTTTTAGGACAATGTATCTCGGTTGCCAGCCATAGATGTAATTTGTCCACTTGCTTAAGTATCCCCGCAATTCGATTGTATTGTCCAAGAATTCTTGATCTGATTCCTCGCTGGCCGAATTTCCTTCTATTGTGGAAGCAAGGGCATTGCTGTTGCTGTTTGTTGCCGTCGAACTGTTTTCGTCCATGGCTCTGGTTTGCGTAGACTTGGAGGACAATTAAGGAACGATTTCTCTATTCTCTACCACGGCACGATTCAAACGAAATGTTTTCAATGATCTGGTGGCTACGGATATGACCTCACTGGTTACAATGTTTAATCATTTGCTTGGAACTTGAGCGGGCGCAGTCTTTTAATTTTATTGATATCTAATTAGCGCGCCGAGGCTTTGTGCGTTAATACGAATTGCGGAGGGTTTTGTTTTGCTTCTTCTTCTGATTGTCTTTTTATTTTGACTACACTTTCAGCTGGACGTTGATTTTGGTTTAACTCCGAATGTGATTAAAAAATTGTCCGAATATACGCATACAAGTTGTGTTGGATTGTGGCAAAACAAAAAAAGTTCCTTCTTCTCAGCCTTCAAAAAAGATCTGTCAATTTTTACTTTTTTTTATTTTGTTGTTTTGTTTTTGCACACGGCCATTTATATATTTGTATATGGAAAGACACGGCGACGCTTCTGCTGCATATGTCAAATAAACAGAGTAGGCAACATAAGAAATAAATGACTATTGTGAATTTGTTTGGTGGACTGGTTTGTGTTGTTGCTACGGATGGTTGTAAAAATGGCTACATGCCGGAAACGGAAAAAGATATTTTTGTTTGAATCAAGTCAAATTAAATAGCAACCGCTATTTTCCTCAATTTTTGTATTTCTGATTTAAATCTTATTTAATCTTTGTCACTTATTCCTTTCATTGATAACATTAAAATAATATTCATGCATATTCGTACTGTACATAAAGTGCTGAATATTGACTACTCCCTAATGTAGAGGCTGCCGCAAGAACTCGTATTCGGGCAAAAAAAAATATATACAATTTTATTATTTTTCCTTTTGTGCAATGGTTTTTGAATGCGAATTCTGCATGTGTTTATGTAGGCTTTACATGCATCTTCATCTTCATCTGCATCGACTTCTGCAAAAAAGAGGACACACAATACACAAATCATATTTGTACGATAGAGGGGAGACCAAAATGCAGATCATCTTCAGGTATGAAGATTATAGGAAGTATGAATCTGAAGATTGCAGATTATAGTGAAGATTAACATGTTCATCTTTATTATAGCATTTCATCTGCAACATTTTTTTATTTGTGCGGGTGACTTTGTTTGTTACTATTTTTCAATCAACGTTAAACATCGTACTAAAAAAAAACTTAAAAAACACAAATTATCATTTTCTTTCGTTAAGTTTTTATTGGTATATTTGTTATAAATTTAGTTCGGAATATTTTTTTTTCATTAATTTGCACTTTAAAATAACTGCATTTCATAATTTTCTATGTGCGCTGACAATTTGTCAGAATCGTGCTTTGAAAATGGCACAATAAACTAGTTGTATGCTTTCGCCCGTCACATGTATTTTTTTTAGCAAACATAAATTACTTGCGCGAAAAGTGGACATATTACAAATTTATTGCATCAGAATGTGAATTTACATATATTTCGTTTTCTAGTAAATGGCACAGAATATTTGTCTTCCTTATTTTATTTATTTTATATATTGATAGTAATTGGTATCTTTTAGTTCTTGTCTATGTTAAATGTACTTCGGGTAGGTATTGAATTGGAGCACTTGAATGAAGAACATGTCAACAAGTTAGAGTAAATTTGTGGAAAGTCTTTAGTGTGTACTCCTT